>VYZT01013491.1:8008-29798 GCA_013400735.1 Pomatostomus ruficeps
CTCTTTCCACTTATTTCCAGTGAATGACCATTTTCCACTCCACTCATGCAATCTGATGTATTTGAGGCATATCCTCTCAGTGCTTGTTTAGTTTAATTGCTAATAACTCCTGTAATGCATGAAATAAAATTTTCTCTAGTTTTGGAGAAGTCATAAAGAGTTTGAAGTGCAAGTTGAGATATTTGGTGCCAAAGTCCTTCTCTAACCTTAATCACAACTGGGTGAAGTGTTGAAGTTAATTGAAACTGAAACCAATGTGGGCTTTTCAAAGCAGAAAAATCAACGCAATAATGGCTGTGGACAATTAGTATAAAAACCTGTGTTTCCTTTTGCCAAATGACACATTTACTTCTCTATGGTAATATCATTGCTCAACCTCACAATAAGATTTATTAGCTATTTTTCTGCAATGGCACATCTACCATTATGGGAAAGTACTGAAATATGAGTTTGCTTTTAGGGTACTAAAGATCTTATATGATCAGTCACTTAGGGAGAAGTAGAGGGAAGAATTTCAAGACCTTCTCCTCTTTAGTTAGAACTACTAAACTGAGAATACTGGTCAATGATCTGGGAATCCACCATCTGTTCCTTTAGTATTTCTAATGGTATTCTCAAAGAGGACAACTAAAGCCTACAGAATCACTGGACACAATCCCTATTTTTCTGTGTCATGATCTGTTTTCAGAGTCAGCTGGCCATTGTAATTTTGTTTTCTCTCTGAGAAAAGCCATCAAACCAGACCTGATGGCACTGTGAATCTTTCTGGGTGGGTGGTCATCTTTTTCTTCTGCTTAGTGCAGTGTGGTGTGTGGGAGGCTATGGTTCTTAAGTGCTGTCACTACACAGAGTCACTTAAGCTGTAAGAAAAGGTAAAGTTTTGTAGGAAAGGTGGGCATGCCACTGGTGTGCAGGGGAATTAAGTGATATGAGTGTTACCACAATGGGGATAGAACATAAACAAGAAGGCCACTCCTATATTCTGACCAGTCCTCTGTGACTAGGGCACTAGTAAGAAGCTGGTGTCATGCTGCAGCTGGGACTGTGGCTCCATGTACCTCAGGTGGAAGGAGTGAAATGGAAGGCACAGGGTCAGAGTAATTCTCGTGTAGCTGTAGCTGTGCTGAATGTGTATGCTAGGAAGCATGTGTAGCCACCCACATACAATCAGACTTCTGGCATTTTTTATAATGGAGTCTATAAATAAGAGGGATTAAAGAGATTTACTTATTTTTGTATATGTCTGGGAACATACTAAAATATAGTGCATTCCTGTGATAATTTTGATCATTGCCCAAAATTTCCCAGTTGTCTTGAGAAAGGGTAGGCTACTACTCCCAGTGTTAATAGCAGCAATATCTTCTAACCAATATGACAGCCATGAGAAGAAGATGAAAGGAAAATACATTAAGAAATCAACAGCTGACTTCAGGAGGTAAAATAGTGAGTCAACCATATGAGAAATTAAGGTCATGAAATGCTTCCTGCATCTTAGTCAGGGAGTTGCCTAGAAGGTTACCAGTGAAACCTGAAACTGTACAAAACTGACTTGGTTTTATACTGCATTGCAACTCTGAAAATCATAGCAGATTTCTCAATGCAGGCCACAAAAAGCCTGCAGGAAAGCTGTGTGGTGCCATGACTCTTTCAGCCAGCAGAGACCACAGCTGTGTGTCCAATGGCTCCATGAAAGCATGGTGTGGCTGTGCTTGCCATGGGCTGGCCACCACAGAGCTGTGTCTACACAGCCTGAGCCAGGAGGCCCTGCTGATAGACCACAGTGCTGTGTGCTGGTATCCAAACAAGTCAGGAAAGAGGAGCCGGCAACTAGACAAAAATACAGAGCAATGAAATGCTTGCATAAGTTTGGGTGTGAGGCAAAAAAACAACCTCAATATTTTTTTTGTTCACGGGGTCCTACAACAGCATCTTCCAGTAACCTGCATCTGCTTTCTGGCACAGCTTTCTGGCGGGCTCTGTTTCCTTTTCTATTAATGAGGGATTTCTTTCTGCTGAGACCAAAAGACATTACCTTTATTGAGACACTGATAACTGATATAAAGTAAGCCCTTTCTCTTCCATGGTCAGAATAATCCGTAAAACTTTTTGTCGTCATAGCATGTCTCTTTGAGACTCATGTCTGTTGCCTTCTTCAAAAACCTTTATTGGATCTCAACAAACTCTGAAAAGATGGAGAAGGAAGGGTTAATTTTCCATATGTTGGTAACTTCCAGCAAAGTTGTGTACCTCTAAAGCTGCTTAGACTATGCTCAGCAGAAAACCAGGCATTTGGGAAAAGAAATTAATCCCAAAATAAGTAATCTGAAATAGGTCAAGTGAATTGTGGGGTAGAAGTACCTGTTTTGTTCAATTGACTACAGAGGGTTGCTGCCGCTCCAATCCGAGAGATGTTTGCAGATGAAACCCACCTACTTTCACTGCTTCTGGATGGATCTGTATTAGAAGTGTAGGGAAACCTAACCTGTTGCCATGCAAACTACATTTGATTTGAAATAGTATAGATATTCTGTTTCTGTACCTGTTCTTTAAAGACTAGATAATATACTCCCAATCTTCCACTACCCTGCAATTTATTTTGTTGGGCACAGAACTGCACAAATTGGCTTCCTTGCAGGTGTACATAAACTGGGATTTTGTACTACTAGGGTAAGATTTACTAGCACATGTTGGAAGTAGCTTGGGAAACCTCTGTTAAGCACTTCACATGTAAGACATAGACCTAAACAACCTCTTACACCCTTCATTAATGGCCCCTTCTCTGTAGATAAGTTAGAGGAACATATCAAACAACATTTGATTCTCCTGAATCACCTTTTCTGGTCAGATACTACTGTCCTTCAAACTGAGCTCAGCAGTTTGTCAGAGGCAGATTTCAGGCTTTTCACAGATATCAGCTTTTCTTGCAACAAGCAGAGGACTGTTCTGAGTTTTCCTTGACATCAGTTACATAATTTTGTTTCTTATTCTTAAGAAGATTACTTTCTTTTGGTCTCTTTTCTTGTTCCAATAGTTAAGTTCTTCATGAATAACATGACCTGCTGGCAGTCTTTCCAGAAGGCCCTGGTGAACAAACCATAGTATCTTATCACATGCAAACTCCTGCAAATTTGGATTTTTTTAATATTGGTCATCTTATCCACTTCATTTTTCACCTGTGCAAGTAGTGTGGGAAAATGAAATCTCTGAGCTCAGTATTTAGTTGCTTTATGTATCCTTTTAGTCTCTTGCTAGGCTCATCACCAGGATGGTCATGTAGGGGAAAGACTTCAACTGTTCTATTACCTTCAGTCACATGCTCGCCATACTGCTCAGCTCCACAGTCTGATGATGTGCCAGGTCCCAGGAAATGGGTGCTCCTTTCCAGGCACATCCCAGGGTGTGGCTTTAACCCTGAGAGGGGCTGCTACATCTCTCCAGCTTTTTCTGCTTTCCTGGAGAAAGACAACTTAGTAAGCATGGCTGTGGAGTGTAGGGGACAGGCTACAACTTCCTCCACCAGACCTCCCACACCGTCTTTATGGGGATGGGTGGGTGAGATGTGTGTTACCTCTTTCAGATGTTTCCCTTCTGAAAAGTGGTCCATAAGATATGAGATATAATTTCTTTTCCCTTCTTGGATGTGATATTACTGCTCATTTTTTATCTTACTATACTGAATATATTTTTATACTCTTTTATTACCTCAAAGTCAGTTTGCAAAAGGAAAACTTTTAATGTACTCATGTACATGTGTACATATCTTAAAATAGAATATTCATGTGTAGATCAGTTATTTTCTGAAGAAAATAATTTTTCTGAGTTATCAGTACAGGCACTTAGATTATTTTCTACAGAAATTGAATGTACATAGTCACTTCCTGAAGGTTCAAATTGTTTAACGCCAACTTCATAGACAGTCCTTTAAAACAAGCCCCATTATTCCATATTTTAAGAAAGAAAGTTTAATACATCTTAAAAACTTTCATCCTTTCTCAATATTGTCTTTAATATGACTTGAATGAGAGTTCAGAACCTGATTCACAGTACCAACCTCAGCATTCTTGTTCTGCATATCCCAGAAGGGAAATAAAAGTGCCTACCCATAGCATTTATCTCTTCAACTCTTCACCCTCTAGCGAGAAGCAACGTTTCAGACTATGCACACCATTGAATTTCCCTTCTGTCTTTAGAACAGAAGTTTTCTGCAATTGCTGTTGACCAATACCCAAGTAGTGCTCATATGAATTTCTGTAGCTCTTCATATACAGAAGAACAGGTATAATCACACTCTCTGTTGATAACCAACTGATTAGAAATGAATATTTTTTTCAGTAACAATTCATCTTGTTGGTAGTATTTTGTCAAATATTTGGTATTCAGTTGCAGAAGGCCCTTATTGCCATGTCCTTCCCTTGCTGTTTTTCAGGACAAAATGATTCTGAAAGCATTTTGAACAATTTTCTGGCTGTAAGTTTAGCCAATAAAACATCCCCCACACAAAAGTTCTGCAGAGTTCTGCCCTTTGTTCACATGTACAGCTGTGAAGAAGGCTTTGATTCCTGCATGGAGAAGCATGAGATCATATGATGTTTATAGAGCACAATGATATAATATTTAGGAAATAATCTAGTTACTTCCTACTAAATACAGAACACTGTATTTGTTAGTAATTTAATTATGATTTCAGAAATGAATTTTTAATGATGGATGGAGGACAACATTAGTTATTAATTAGGGAAATTAGAAACCTGTATTTATTCAAATAAGCCCAGCCCTTCTGTTTCCTGGATGACAAAATGTTATGGAAATACGATTTCATAAGGCATTCTAATTTATTTTGGAAATAAGGGAAAGAATTGTCCAACTAAACATGAAAAAAAGATTTGGCATTTCAGTGGGGCTACATTATTCCTTTTACAGAAATTCTGCATCCTGAAAAACACCTGCAATTTCAATTTTGATTATGATTCAAGAAAGTATGTTTTCTTTTTTACCTGTAAACATGTTAAACCACACACAGACAATGAAACAAATGGAATATAAAATGAAAGTGAACATTTAATTGAATTCAATTTTTTTAACAGTTGGCTAAAGTTATATATTTTCTCATAAACTAAACAATGCATTAGAATAATGTAATTTCACTCCAGAGAGTTTACAGTTAATATCTTAAATAGAATATATGGTATTGAATTTTAAAAATTTTCTTAAACCAGATGTTTTCAGTAAAATGTCACGTGCATTGTTTTACTTTATGATACTGTTATTAATTATACTAGTGGAATTAAATTTTTATCTGATCCTAGTACCTAATGCTCACAAGACGCATTTTATTTCTGTTTAATTCCTGTTGGTCTGAAGTTCCCATTGTTTATAATCCTTGATACTACGAAAGTCACAGTTGTCATAATTCCTAAATAAAGTTAAAAACAAAAGGCATTTAAAATTTTCTTTCTCATATTGTTCTTACTCAAATAGGATGATAAAAATGATGTTACAGATAATTAAATGTGTCACTTATCTACAAGAAATTATAAAACGAGTATAGCACTGAGCTATAATTGTCTGCAAATATGCATGAGAAAAATCTACATAACCAAATCCATTCATTGGCAATCACAAGAAAGAGTCCAAGCTGAGCAGTCTCAAGAGCTTCATTATTTCTACACTGAATACAGAAACAGGAAATGAATGGGCTGGTTATATAAATGAGCGTAATACTTTGGGTAGAATGAAATTCACATGATTAGGCCGAGCATTATACAAGTGGATCTACTGACTTCATAAATGACATACAGACGTAATTAGGATTTCCCAATCCTTGTTTATTAAATTGTCCCCAAAGTAGAGATCTGTGAAACAAAGCCCCAAGTGATGAGATGTAGTTTGGTAAGACATATATACAGTTTTATGTCCATACTATAAAAAATTATGTTCAAATTCTGATTTTAAGTGGGACATTTTAGACATTCTAGAAGAACTAAAACATTTTTAAAACCCCACTCATTATCAATTTATGTATGTGTAGTTGTATCACCTATACAAAATTTTAAAGTAGATTTTATAACCATACTTCCACCATGTTAAAATCTTAATGCACAAATAGAGTAGTAAATGAGGCAAATTATAAGTAACAGTATCTTTGCTGAATTATTTTCTTTTTCAGTTTTTATTTTGTTTGGTTGGGATTTTTTTTTTTTTTGTTTTTTTAGGGAGGGGGGTAGGTGTACAATTTTTGTAATTTTTGGATTTTTTTTAAAATCCGAGAACTGTATTTCAGTAATCCAACCCACAGAGGAATTTCTCCCATCTCTGAACTCCACAGAAAATGGCTAAAAAGAAATATATAATTGAAAGAGTAGTCAGATTTTCTGTCATGTCTGACTTGGGAACAAAGAGTACGAAGTGCTTTCTCATTACGTGGAACACAAGGATTCAATAAAAAAGTGGAGTTGGCCAGTGGGTAGCAGTTCCAGTACATAAAATGTTGATGTTTCAAAATTTGTTTTTATTCTGGTTTAGAATAGAAAAGAAACCATGCAAGCATTTTGGAAAGGAATTCTGTTGAAACACTCCTTTTTAAATTGAAAAGACTGTTTTCTTAACTTCTTTTTTGATGAAAATGAGCCCTGAGTTGAAAACTGTAGTGATCCACTGACACGTCTGCAAAATGTGGGCTTTGACAAAACATTATAATTCAGCAAAAAATGAAATCAAATGTAAAAGTATATGTCATCAAATCTTCTAATGATTTATAAGACAAAGTAATCAGCAGAATGTCAGTGATTATGCTTTTCATAGCAATCATTAAGTATTACAGCATCTTGGCTTAGGATTTTAAACTAACGACTAAAAATTACAAACTTTGAATCCTCTTTTACTTTAAGGAAAGAGTGGACACCATCCAGGTAGCACAAACATAGTCCATAATTTCCATTCAATTATTTGGTCAAAATATGAATACTTTTGTCATCAACTCTTTCCACATGGGGATGATGATCGTCAAATATAATGACAGCGTGATGAGAAGATGTTTACTTTATGACTTTCTTTAACACTGTTATTCTTTTTAATAGTCCAGAAGCTGTTAACCACATGAAGTGGGTCACTTAAACCTGCTCACCATTAAGTACATCTGCTCAGCACCCTTCTGTAAATAATAAAGCTTTCTGCTAATATGTTCCCACTGTTTGAACTCTCTTCATGGAGTCATACAATTTTAGTAAGGAAGCATACATAATTTGTTGTGTTTCTGATCATTTTTGAACAATAACCTGAGAAGCATGGTGTCTCAGGTGGATTCAGCTGTAAGAGCCAAGGTCTGGTGCAGCCTCATAGTGTTTGATGTGCATGATGGCTCTCAGGGGTCTCATGCCAAAGGCCAGGGTCCAGCTGTCATCATGTAAACAGGAAGTTCCATGGCCTGTAGAGAAGCTCCAGCTGAACATCTCATAATGGCTGTTCTCAAGTACACCATGGTATTCCATGAACAGAGGAGACCTGCTTCAACAGGGGATCCAGGAACCTGGCAAGACTTCCTCCTAGCCTGGGAGTCTAAATTAGGTGCCTAAACCTAGACAGATGCTGCCTTTCTGTAATTCTTAGGACTTAATTTCCCTCACTCCCCTCAGAAACCCCAAACCCCACAACAGAAAGGCTGCATACTTCCTTTCTTGTACTTTTCCAGTGGCAACAGCTGTTGGCCTCTTACTAAAAAAGCAGAAAGGTAAATAAGACATTGGCAGACTCCATCCAACTCTATCTTCATGCTCTTTGCTGACGGACATATCTGTCTTCAAACCAGGGGCAATATTCATTCCGCACAGAGATCTGAGTAATTATTATCTTTGCATGTATCAGTTACCAAATATTTCAGAACTGCAAGGCTCCCTGCTACCATGAAATTTTCATCCTTGCCTTTCTAATAAAAAGTGGCCTTATGCTGTCAGGTGTGGGAGGTAACAGCTTTTGAAACTATTTTTTCTTTAATGTATCTCCTCGACTGATGTTGATGATGTTCAGGTCTTGGGTATAAATCATTACATTCTCTTTGAATCCCATTGACTATGTTTGCCATGCCAAAGAAAGGTACATGAATGGGAATACAAGATTCAGTGTGATCACAGCTATGACTCTCAGCCTCATCAGCTGCTCCACAGTGCATTTTACAAGAAGCAAAACTTCAGAATCATTTCCATTTTATCTTCTAGTTCAGAGACATTAAGGGAATCAAACCTCAGAGGTTCTTTCTAACCACAGTCTTGTGGTCTACCTTGAGCATTAATATTTCCCTCTGTAATTTGTAGTCTTCCCTGTAGGCAGTTATGTAATTAGTAGTGATGATTAGACTTCACATTTTTTAATGTTACTTTGAAATGGACCTGCATCACATATGCAACATATTTCAATACATTTAGTGAATTTCACAGTCTTTTCCAGGGCTCAGCCAGGGAAGTGTAAGGTGGGTACTTAACAGCTGTCTTTCAAGACATATTTTGTAGGCATTGTAAAAATTCCAAAAAGTATTTGGTTTTTCCATCCTACAGAACAAGAAGATATAATTTCAGATCTGAGATTATGTCATTGTGTCATTGACATATAAGTGTCATTGACTATTGTAAAGCTAACTTGTACAAGACAAAGAAATGCATCTGGGTGGGGTCTAGCCAGTGGAAATATATTTGGGAGCTGCTGCTGCCCATGTGAGCTGCAAGTCACTTTCTGGTAAGAGTAAGCCACTGAGCAGGACTGTATGAAGGATAACATACTGTTATCTGACTAAATTATGCTTTTGGAAAGATCCTGGTATCTAGTGAAGGTCAGGCTCTAGAGAATTCCATCACTAGTCTGGATTTAGACTCATTTCTGCATTTAGTTGTGACCAACACCAGTTAACCATTTTTGTCAGCCACTGACATTGCTGACAGTGTTATATGTCATTTTGCTGTGTATTTGTACACATAAAATTATATAAGATAGTTCTCACTGGTATTTTATAGTATGTTTCAAAAAAAAGGATATACTCCAGACTCAGGGTTTGCAACTTACCAAGGACCAGCTCCCACATAATGAAAATACTGAGATCTAGGATATTACCATGGAACTCAGAATCTCAGTTCTGAAGGAAGTCTCTTCTTGTTTGCAGCTGTTGCAGACAAGCGATATGAACTCTATCATAAATGCAAATAAATTAGTAGTATAATGTCTGTCCTAACCCAGGCCAGGCTTCAAAGCAGAATAGTGCCAAGATGCTCCTTGAAAAATATCTGTGAAAGAGAAAAGTCTGCCTTATCTTGAAGAAAAACTAGGTGAGTATCACAAAGGTTGTGGTTCTTCTTGGAAAGAAATGAGTTATTCCTCTCACTGCTTCATGCTGAAACATATAAAAGAGGGGATTGGTGGACTTTCCTGGAAAAGGAGGGAAAGAATCCTCAGGAACACATAGAAGGTAATATTAACATATAGAATGTTTGCATTAAAATTAAACATTCTGAATTTAAACATGCTATTTCAGTTTCCACTGACTGGTTTTTAAGTAATTTTTTTCTAAATATGTGATGAAGTCATTGTCAACATAGTCAGAAATTTTAATCTATTTAAAACCCCAACCCATGCAGTATTATCAGCTCAGTAAGAGTTCAGTTTATCCTTCTTTTCCAGGTGATATTTGGTTTAGCTTAATTTCTGGAGGCTATAATTCAGGGTGGGAAAGAGAAAGCTTCAAATCAAAGATGTGACTGTACGATGAAAATCATTCCCTTGTGTGTTTGTCTTATACTTCTGGGGAGGGAGGACTGTTTTGAAGTCCTAGAGGTGGTTGAGGATGACAGCCTGGAGGCAGGAGGTGGCACAGGTCAGCAGCTCTCTGGGTGATGGCTGTGCTGCCCTACCAGTCACGCACCCTGGCTCAGAGGGGCCATGGTTCCTGAGTCACATGGAGCTGGTGGGCAGTCGGACTGCGCTGTTCAAGCCAGGGTTACACCACAAGACAAATGGTAGGTCTGGCATAGAAGCTGCTGAGGAATCAGAACCCTTGGCAGTGACAGAAGATGATCCCACCAGATCTGCTGAGGAAAACACAGCTGGGTTACTCTGGATATGAGCTGTCACAGCCCCCACATCATCCCCCCTCCAGAGTGCAGGGCTTGCTGAGAGCTTTTGTCAGCAACACTAACAGCAACCTTTCTCATGCATACATGCAGAGCAAAATTCTGTCATGGGTTCATGGCCATTAAGGTATGGCTTCCTTTTGGGTATATGGGACATATAAACATATGCCAGAATAAGGGAATTAATTGTGTTTAGGAGCTGCATAAATATTATGCAGATTTTTAAAATCAAGACAATTATTTTCTTTGCCAATACCCATTCAAAATCTGTGGTGGTTTAAGCCCTGCTTTTTGTAGTGATTATGTGATATTGTAGGCTATGAGCTACATAAATTGTACAAGAGGTACCACATTATCAACATTACAATATCTAGAGTATAGAAATTACACATATGTTTCTATACGTGAGTATAAACCATATAGGAAATGTGTATATACCAGAAGAATGAAAAAATAAATTATATAAGCCCTTTCTTACACACACTCACAGTTTAGGAATGTCATACAGCACTAGGCAGGGATAGTAGCTATGTAAATGATTTTCAAAGCTTAGTTTAGAATTATTTTGTATTCTGCGGACAAAGAACTAATTATAATGATGTTAATAGATGCATAAATGTCTGTTTAAGCCCATAGTTGCTGAAATCTTTTAGATAATCAGCTTAATCTGTGATCATTGCAAATAGAACTTGAAATGTGGTTAGGTCCTAATAAGGTTATGGACTCAGCTTCACATCTGGAAGCAAAGCATGTGTTGCTCTCTTGAAGGGATTTGATTGAGCAAGGCTCCTGGTTTTCTGCCTGTGCATGCTGTTAAGCTTCCCTACAGACCCTCTGTATGTATAGCCTTCTTTAATCCCCAAAGAAATTACTTAAAGTGCATCTTATGTGAATGTTAAATCCTTTTTCCAAGAAATGTAAATGACACTTTTAAAGCACTTTTTCCATTCACTTTCCATGACAAAATTAACTTGGACATTAAATTATACAATGCTATAAAAGACATAAATTCCCAAAGTAGGACTAAAACTGAATTAGATGCCAACTTATAGCATCATGGTCTGGAAATTCTATATTTAATTGTCATGTAAATTAATTTTTAACTCTACAGTTATCTTAGTTTTGACCTTAATATTTTTTGGTTGCTTTGACTTGCAACTCTGTTAATTTCTATCACAGCAGTTTTGTCCACAGCACTAAGTACTTGGAACTTAATTAATGTCTAGGCTTAAAAAGCATTCCAAGGCATTTCATTTCTTTGAGACCTTGAATGGAGAGACATATCCAGGGGACAGAACTGGGCACCTGACAAAGATTTCTGAGACTGTCACTCTAAGACCTCAGTCTGTTTGAAATTCAGAATTTCTGCTGTTGAATGAGTGGTCTGTTTAGCAAGACAATCCCTCTTGCTCTCACACAAAAACACACATATGTTTTTACCACTGGGATATAATTTCTCTTTCAGGTTTGTACAACATCACCAGAAAGTGTCCTTCACTTGTGTGCCAGAAGAAACTGACAACCTTTGGTTAGGGCATATTCCCAGACAGATGCATATGTAGAGCTGAAGAGCCCCAGATAACCCCATGACAGTTCAGATCCGTGTTTTATCTGTTACTAGAATGTTCAGAAAAGGTGGCAAGGTAGGACAAGAAATGAACAAAACTTTCTTATAGCAGTTTCCATGCTGTTACAATAAGACTGGTTGGTCAATAATATTCAATGTGTCTGCTTTATTGTTGTTACCACTTCTGTACTCCATGTGACAGTACAGACTATTTATTGCATTGTAAATGAAGGCATATAAGAATTTTTCTGAACATTGCAGTGGAAGGTAGCAGAATAGAGTAAATGCTGGTTGACTTTTGGAAAAAATACAAATGGTGCCAACACTGGGAGGGCATCTTGGCTGTGAAAGTGCATGGATTGGTACACTACCCAGAAAATCTGCTAAGGAACATCTTTCATCACAGCAATTGTCATCACATGCTCAATCAGGGTGACTGCTCTCTGAGAATAAAATTCAGTACATTGCCTGTTCTGAATGAAAGTTTTAGGCATCAATTTCTCTCAGATGTCATACAAGAATGGAGAAGGTTTTGTGTTTCATGAAGAATTTTTCTTTAGAAAAACTGATTTTTTTGGTTTATTGGTTGGTGTGGGTTTCTCTTTTTTCTTTTGCTACATTTCATTTTTACATCATTTGTAGCGAGACAAAACCCTGAGCTTCTTTTGACTTGCAGCCTCAGAGTCATAATTTAGGTTGGAAGGGACCTCTGGAGGTTGTCTGATGCAATATCCTCTTCAAAGTCATTGAAGTTAGACCAGATTATCCCACTTCCTGTTCCTCAAAGGGTTTCAGCCTCTGAACATGTTAGTAGTTCTTTATTGAACTTTCTCTGTTTTGTCCTGATCTATCAGTATCTATCGGGAAAATCAAAGCTGGACAGGGTATTCCAGGTGCGGCCTGAAGAGTGTTACAGGAAGGTGAATAATCACTTCCCTTGGCCTGCCTGCTGGTTCCTTGTTCATGCAGCTCTGTATGCAGCTCTTCCATCCTCCAATGGCACTCTGCTGTCCCATCCTGAGCCTGTTGTTCATCAGGGTTGCTCAGATCCTTTTCTTCAAAGCTCCTTTCCAGCCAGGTAAACGCGATAGGACTTGGCATTTGTCTTTGATGAACATCATGATCTTTTGGTTTGTCCGTTTTTCCAGCCTGTCAAGACCCCTCTGAAGGGCAGTCCTGCCTTCCACTGTGTTTACTGTGATGTGCTTTTCAGTGTCCTCTCCACCCTTGCCTAGGTTGTGTTCTGTTCTCAGGCCCAAGTGGTTCCTAAAATCTCAAAACTATTGTGCTCCTATTAGCCCCTAAGCAAGACCAGTCACAAGTGGTGAGTCACCACCTGGACATCAAATCGCTGATCACTACACTTTGAGTCTCATTGTTCAGATAATTTTCCACCCACCTGGGTAGTCCACCCATCTGGTCCATATGTCCCCACTTTGGCTATATGGATATTACTGAAAAACAAGTGAAAATCTTCCTAAACTTCAGGTGACTGATGCCTGCTGCTCTTCCCTTGCTTACAGAGTCTACCATAGTATGAAGGCTATCAGGTTAGCTAGGCATTATTTGTCCTTGGGAAGTTCATGCTGGCTGTTCTTTTTCACCACCCTCTTCCTCTTGCTTTCAACTCAGTGAGAACTAGCTTTGTATTAACTTAATGTGTAGAATTTGGTCTGTCACTTGAAGACTTCAGGTAAAGATTCCCCTCTAATTAGTGAATTTCTCTGTCTCAGGCTAATCTAAGAAGGAATCAGGAGTTCTGTATAAGAAAGCTCACAGAACACAACTGCATAAGCTTCTTTACCAGTGGAAAGTATAAGATTCATAAGACTGCTAGATATTATCTGACCAGAATGGATTTATTTTGCTTATGATGTAAATAAATATGTAAGGTAAGGGATGTTTGAAAATATGACCCATAAAGCCATTTGCCACTTGATTTGATGTTCAAAAAGTGAAAATGGGTGAAGGAGCATGCCAGGGCCAATATAATTACCTATTCAGATCCACTTATATGTAAATTTGCAAGCTGCAAAGCAAACCTTGAAGTCTTTTCCAAAGGAAACTCATGAGCAATAGGAACTGAGTGGGCTGAGGAAGTTCAGCTTTGTTCTGATAACTGCTGTACAAAGTGCTCTTTCAACAGTGGCCAGGCTGGAAACACTTTAAAGATATCAGTAGTGTAGATTGGCTGCAAACCAAACCATTTCATCGCTCATTACCTTTACTAAATCACTGAGATATGTGCTGAGTAAATCTGTTGCTAGCAGTAAATGATTTATGAGGCATAGGGAAGAAGGCTAATAGGACTAAATCCCCCTTAGTGCAACTGCATGGTATAATCTGTCATCTCAAAGTGCAGGAGAAGCTGTGGAAGTCCTTCCCTAATCAGCACTGAAACCATGCCCAGATCTGTCTGACACACATCTTTAGGCATCCTTCTTGTCTTTTGTCATGAAGAGAACAGATTTCTTCTAATAATTTTTATTTCTTCATGCAGGTAATTTGTAGTGATTGATAATTTTGTTCTCTCCCTTACAAATGAAGCCTTACATTAAGAGTGGTACATCCAATATTTTATGTATTTTTATGGCCTCTATCTATTTGAACCTTTCATCTGCAATATGCCATACTCTACAGTGGAATTTATGAGAAAATATAAATGCATTACAAGTGTAAAGGTTACAAGGTTTGCTCAAGGTAACAGCTGAATGAAATGACAAAGATCTAACTGTGGATTTTCTGCAACTTCACATCTTTCATCCTTCCTCTAATTTGATGTTCCTTCTGAAGATGAAAAGAGTTAGAAAATGTTTTGCCATTTTGCTATATGATTGTGTTTTGCCCCTTGGCAGGTAGAAGAGAGAGCACTAGGCTTGTTGGAAAAAAAAGCTGCAGTCTGACAAAAGCTGCCCACAGAGCTGGCAAATATTGTTACTTTGCTGCTGAGAAAGGTATGAATACAATCCCTTTCATTGTTTCATAATATTAAGAAAGAGGTCAGAGTGATAGGAGATGTGAAAGTTCTGTTTTATACATGAAAGGGAGGTTTTAATTCAATGTGATTGCCTTTACATATTTGATGGTATAGGCTAACAAGGTCAGTTTAGAGGGCCTGGATTTATTAAAGTTAACTATACTGCCAAACCACTTAGGCGTATATATTATCTTTAGATGGACTGAAACTATAGTTTAACCATGCTTTTATTGCCAGAAAATCTGAGAATTGAGTACTGGATCAAATTAAGTATTTACAAATCCAAGACAGGACTTTGGTAGACCTGAATCATCTCATGGAACACCACCCAGTCCCCCTCTGTTCAGTTGACACCCAAGCGTACCAGGACCGGAGTTCACACAGTGCTTCCTTTTACAACTTAGTCCTTCCCAGAGCGCCTCCAGTGCTGCTCTTGAGCCTGTGTGTGGTTCTCCCATACTGGACAGGCAGGTGCCTAAGCGGGATTCCAAAAACAGTGTGAAGGCAGCTTTCCAACTTGTGCCCTTGTGAAGTGAGGGGCAAAATCCATGAGCCTTTAGGCTGGTAGTTTCAACATGCAATAGGAAGTGAGAAAACGGGTTTTGGTGCTTCCCAAGCTGCCTTCTCTAACATCCCATGGCTACCAAATGCAGAAGAGATGACAGGAGTGGCTGTCCTGATCAGGTAGAGGTGAGAGAGATGGTTTTAAATCTCTTCTGGCTGGGAAGACAATTGGATTAGACTTCCCAGTTCCCCAGGAACTGTGAGAACTCTGCTATCACTTGAAACAAAGGCTATTTCTGACTCTCCACCAACACAATAACACATCCCATTAAGTAATTTGCAAGAAAAATATCAGCACAAGCCTTCACAAGAGGATTTGGGGCAGCAGCCCCTGGCTGGCTGAATGTGCAGCCTGTACCAAATGTCTCAGGCTGAGGGCAGGGGTGGCACTGGACCCTCTGTGCTCAGTGGTTCCTAGTGCCAGTCCTGGCAGAGCCTGGCTCAGTGTGCAGGCATCATGATTCCAAGTCTTTCAGCTTTGCCTGTGCCCTGCAGCAGCTGGGCACCTCACAGACCTGCTGGTCAGGGTACTTAAAAGCTACCCCACCTATTTATTTCTTTTGCTAACTGGACAAAGCCTTTATGACCTCTGAGAATCTAAATTGCTCCATCCAGTAAATTGCTGTTCATGTGAGAACGTTAGGACTTTTAATTATAAATAAAAATTGCCATGGGTTAATGGTACCACAGACAGAGATGAGGAAGCTTTGATGATTCTTGTTCTTGCTTCATACATAGGGATACTCCTGATTCAGCAGGTAGTGGTGTCAAAGACTCATTTGCATGAACTTCAATATATTAAATATCCTTTCTTGTAATTTTCCCAAAGATTATCTGAGCAACTTGAGAGATTGCTTGTTTTTCTTTCTCCTTCTGTAAAGCTGTGTTTGCTCTTGCCCATTAAAAGGCATGTCCATTTCTTTAGGGCATGTCCACATAAAGAAACAAACATCCTTGGTTTAAGTGTTAGTCAGTCAAAACCAGGTAAAAACTTGAGACTTTTCTCATCAAGGACCAGGAATTGTAGTTACATTATAGTATGACAGGCTTTTTAATATTGTGACCACGGGTATAAGCGATGAGTAACAATTACTGCAGATGAATGCAGTTCTTCTTGCATAAATTTTAAATTTGAGACTGTTAAGTACTTTATGCCTCTGCTAAATTATCCCTTGTAATTCTTTGGAACAAACAAAGTAGAAGACTGTTTTTTGAAACATGCTTATTATAATTTTTCCAAACAGGCAATGGTGGTGTGTTATAAAAAAAATGAGTTAGTCATGGAAATTTTGCATGGATGTTACCCTAAAACAGAGCTATGACACTTGAAAAGTTTCGATTAATATAAAAAGAAAAAAAGAAGATGAAGAGAGGATGTCAGGTGTCAACGAACTCCTTGGTATCACTGTCGCCTTCCTTACTGTATTTGATGCTAAAATACAGAGTACATGGCTGCCTATAGACCGCTGATTATGATCTGGCCCCTAACTAACACAGCTGAGTTGGCATTGACATTCTGTCAGCCATGGCATAGCTATGGCAACACATCTCCCAAGTCATGAGCCGGCTTACAGATCACGAGATTATTTTTGAAGGATAGAATTTTTCTACCATTACTCTTTTCTTTCTCACCCATGGCATAACAAGATTGACTCCAGCTGTAGAGAGACATTTTTCTATTTACAGGTGAAGCCTGTGAAAGTTGACAGTAACAGAAATTTGTGTGGAGACAGGGGCCAGGTGAAACAATGATTAAGCTACCTACACCCTGTGTTAATTTACTAGTGAAGACAACCACTGTCTGAAAACACAGTAATTATTGTCCTGACCACACAAAACAATGTAACACTTATGATTTGGGAAAGACTTTGTTTGTTTTGGTCAGTGAAAAGCATGGTGGTCTTCCTCCATGAACAAAGGTCTGGAGTTGTCCTGCTCTCCTCAGTCTCCTAGGCAGAGTGAGTGAAGGGTGGCTAATGGATAATAAGCGAGATGTGCTCCAAGTCCGTGCTTCGTATAGAAACTGGGGCAAAGGTCTGAGTCATTGAAACAAACCTTGGATGGAACAGTACGGTGGGAAAGGAGAAAAAAGAGGGAGACAACCAGCTTGGCTAAGATACATGCACACATAAATCTGAAATCAGGATAAATGTTAGAATCACTCAGTTTAAGTTAGAAGCAAAGCGAGAATGAATGAAAGGAAGAGGGCATGATGCATTGTGGATGGGGCCCTGCACTGACAGAGGTGCGAATGACTCAGCTAAGTTCATGACTCAGGTGCTGGGAACTCTGACATTGACTCTTCACCACGATTCTGGGCGAGTCCCAGCTTTTCTCTGGGTCATGTCCAACCTCTGAGTAAGCAGATTGAATTCCCACCATGATCAGTGCAGTTATCTTTACAGATGTTGGCTTCATATGTCACAGAATGCTTCTCACACATCTGTAAATGTCTGGTTTGTTTGAAGAGATGCCAAAATATCTACTTCTATTATGAATTTTAAGCTGGAAATGCCAAGCACAGAAGGGAGTAAGAGGGAATCGTGCAAATAAAAGTCTCTATCAGAACAAGCTACAGGACTCTTAATCCTGGTTAAAATCACTGATCCTGTTCTCAAATATACTGAGCATCAGTTTCCTATTCTGAAGTGGCTCAGGAACTCAACATCTCTGTAAATCAGACCACACGCTCCCCTTCTGGGACGCTAAGAGGTCATTAAACTCCACCGTGTAGCCTCAGATTAGCCAGCTGTTCTGCTTTAATTAGTTAGTTCCCCTGAACACAGAAAACAATTTTCTTTCAGTTTATATTTTGGCTGACTTTTCTACCTTCTGATGATAAACCACAATTTTTTTTTTCTCCTTCCAAATAACTCTTTCCCTTATGAGGTTTATTCTTCTTACACATATTGCCCTTGGCCCTCTGTCTGGATGTCCAAGACAGCACTGATCCCAGCAGAAGCCTAAATCTATGTATGCATGACAGAGCTCACTAGTGGGACTATTCACTGAATTGCTGGATAGTAATGTGTTGCTATCTCATTCTTCAAAGCAAATCTTTATTTGCTTGTGCCAACCAGAGCATTTCCATGTAATGAATTCCTTTCTGTAACTGGAACTGATGAAAGAAACAAAATTCTCAATTTCTCCAACTCTTTACCTATATTTTATAGCTTTTGGGACTTAGATGTCATTAGCAGTGGTGGACATGCTTCCTGGCATGTGGCTCTGTCTCCTGTATGACTGTTCAGGCAGTTGTGCAGATAACCAGATATCCTTCAGTCCTCCATCCTCAGATGTGTGATTAGCTCAAATCAGTGTTTTTTGTTGTTGGTAGGTTTTTTTAAGTGCATATTGCATCTTAAATAATAGAAATAAGTAAATTCCTAGTTTTCCACACTTAACTGAATTACATACATATACTTCCCAATCCAGGGTACAATTCCACTGACATCTGAACTTGTCTGTATGGCACAGGTAGAAGCAAACATATTACCTTATGAAAACAGAGATTAATTCAAAAAAACAAAGTAAAAAAAGAAATCAAATAAACTCCAACTTTAACAAGTTAGTGTGCTTTCCAGTTATCTGAACAGCTGAGCAAGATGAATGTGTTCCCAGAAACTAGGTTCACATAGCTATAAGAATGCCGCCGCAGAGATGACTAAGTGCTATCTCAGTGTGTGAACACCACACAATGGTAATTCCCAAACTGACCATCGGAGAAAGAAGGATATTGGAAAAGAGAATCTTGACAAAATAGGAAAGCATGTAAAGCAGTGAAGTGATATGTTTGAGTCAATGAAATACCGGACAGAGCTGACTACCGTGCCCAAGAGACTATCAGGAGTCTGGACAGTGCTGGTGACTCACTGCATATGTAGATGGTTGGCTTAGGTGGAGATCCAAGACCGTTAATGTCTCTCTGTCTTATTTTTTAATATTAAGGTTTGCTAGTTTTCATTGCCTGCTGCCTCTCTTTAGCACTACGTAAATTTCAAGTGCCAAGTCCTGAAGGCAATAACAGCTAATCTTTTATCTTTGTGAAATTTTTTACATTCAGTAAACTTCTCAATTTACATGGACATTAACATACGAAATATTAATCTTAATTGAAATGCTGTGCTTTCAAAGAATTCAAGGTATCACACAGTGAAATAGGTCATGAAGTTTTCATAACATTAACTTTAAAAATTAGTCTTGCCTTTTGTCAGGTTTGATAAAAAACTGAAATTCAGTTGAGGCTGTCTCAGTTTTGCAGTTCTTATTTATTTGCAATGAATAAACACTTCTTCCTGGAAAACTTTAAAGAGAAGAGTGCTTCTAAGATTTCTAAACTAATTCACTGCTTTTTGGCAATCAGCACATGAAACTTACTGGTTTTATACAGGTTAATCTGAAACCAAGAAAGACTTGGAATCTTTGTCTGACTTTTGAACTGAAACTTGGACGGGTTTCAGTTTCACATTCGCATCAATCAGAAAAACAGCTGAACTACTATGGAAAAAGCATTGTGTGTACTAGTGGATAATATAGTGCTGCATAAAATGACAAGGTAAATTTAATACTTTTTACTTCTAAAACCACCAGTAAGGAGACCAAACTATTTGCTTAAAATGTATGTAATTATTTTCAGGTTAAATTTATCACTTGTTTCGTGTTGAAAATAATTTTATGTTTCAAAAAACATATTTTTTAACTGGTATACCAAAACTTGTCAGTCCCTCAGAGAGAGTGAGAAAGGGAAACAGGTGAGATTTTCTAAAGTACAGAAAGTTCTGCCCTAGCTGTTCCACCGCAGTCTGCAAAAGCCCTGACATACCTCTTGACATCCAGGGGCAAAGACATGAGCCAGTGCTCAATGTGTTAAAAATTCCACCCAGCACATTTGTGGTTCAGATAGCAACCCTTGTATTGATGGAAAGAGTGAAGAGATCACCAGAATGTTACAAGTTTATTTGTACAGATGTTTTAGGAGCATAAAAATCCTGCTATCACACAGTGAAATTACTTGTTCTATTTTACCTTGTAATGTTATCCACTAAAATGGAATTAAAAGCTTTTTTTCTCTATCAGGACATACTTCATGACTTTGGGTTTTTTTTGCTGGTAATCATTCAAGACAGTGCTTCACATGTCCAGATGCCCTGAGAGCAGTGTCTTTTAGAAATCGTTCTGCACTCCAGATAATTATTTTAGTGGCTTACGTGTAAGTTGGAAAAACAACCAAGAACAACAAATCAGCCAACCAAACTAAAACTTTAATGCTCATCTAATGTAAGACAGAAGGATTTGGGGTACTTTTGGGCCATTTGAATACCACAGTTCAAAGACAGCTCTGGTAATGAAGTTCTTTAATTGAATGCATTAGTCTGAAACAGTCTATGAGCTTTTTCCACTGTGTTTAATTAGGAAGAACTTTCAGGATTAAAAGAGTGACATATGCAGTCATGACCGGGAGTGTACCTTGAATTCGACCTGTCACAGCACTCATATCATCACAGAGCAGAGCTAGCCTTCCAAAATTTGGGGCTGACTAAGAAGAGAAGCAGAAGGAATGGCACTTGTTTTCAGCATAAAATAAATCGCACAGCCCTGAAAGATGAGACGGGTGATCATAAAGCAAACTGTAGAAAGGTCTCTAGAAGGTCTTACTTGTAGAGCCCTGTCTCGTCTCAGGTCTCCTTATCATCTCCTACTGAAGCCACTACCAAGAATCATTTTCTGGCCTTTAATCTCTGTACAATGCACCATGTCCAAAGGGCATTTCCATAGTGGTGTCCATCTTGTCTATCTCCTTGGATTTTACCTAGGATCTCCTTGGAGACAAAGTGTCCTCAAGTAGGGACAAGGCCACCTCAGAAACCTTGGAAGTGATTAAATAACACAAGTAGGCCAGTGTTCAAGTCACTTTCTGGACCTCTTTAAATTATTATTATAAATATCTTAGTGTGTCCTGTAGATGATACGGAGCCATGTCAGAACACTTCACGACAGTGAAGGTTATACACAAAATAGTTTTTATTATTTCTTAGTTGAATCATTATTAAAGCTAGAGGAAAAATCAATAATTAGTGAATCAAAAATTTCAGCTAAAAAACAGGAACAAATCCTTTAGACTAAAAATGAATTTGAATGCTATTAAAGAAGTTTAAACCCCAACAATCAATTTACATTCCACAAATTCCAAGGATAGACAGTGTCTTATTTTCGGTGACACTAAAATGAAACTTTAAGATAATTTACTTGTTTTTGTTACATCAAGCACTTCTCTCTTAGCATGATAAGAACTTCTCCTCTATAGAATATTGCTGTAGGAATGGCTGAGAGGACAAAATGCAAAGATACTTGTCACAAGTCCGTGTAAAATGGTGAAGGTTATAGCAGCTGCGTGCTTTGATTTTCTTCTTGTCTAGAAAAAGGAGAAAGTGAGAACTGAATTTTGACACTGTATAAATGCTGAAATTCTGTTCTTGCCTTTTTCTTCAGCTCCATGTTTCCTACTGAAGATGTATCATAATTCAATGCAACATTTAAGTGGCAAAGGCCCATCATCTCCTGTGGCCAGGATAT
>VYZT01013499.1:0-34607 GCA_013400735.1 Pomatostomus ruficeps
GCTCCCGCACCGCCGCCCGCCGGCCACGCCCTCCCTTCGCACGCCGCGCCACCGCCTTTTATAGCCTCCGCGGGCCCTCCGAGCACTGTGATTGGCCAGCGGCGGCGCCACGCCGGCCGCCGGTTGGCTGCTGGGATTCGAACGGCGCGGGGCGTGCGCGCACCCCCTCCCGCGCCGCAGTGCGGCGGAGGCGGTGCCGGCCCCGCGCCGTGAGGGGAGCCGGGCACCGGGGAAAGGGTGGTATTACCCAACAGAATGTGACAGAGTGAGCTGGGTTGGAAGGGACCTCTGAGTCCAACCTGTGACCGAACACTGCTCTGTCAATTGCGCCACGGCACTGAGTGACGCACTTCGAATCTTTCCTTAAAACACCTCCGGGTACGGTGACTAGCACCCCCCTGGTCCTCCCGTTCCAATGTCTAATCACTCTTTCCGTGCAGAAATTCTTCCTCATGTCCAACCTAAACCTCCCCAGAGACAGCTTAAGACTCTGTCCCCTTGTCCTGTCACTCATTTCCTGGGAGCAGAGCCCGACTCCCACCCGGCTCCAGCCTCCTTTCAGTGATAAGGTCCCCCTTGAGCCCTTCCCCAGCTCCCTGAGCTGCTCTGCTGCCCATCAGACCTGTGCTCCAGCCCTTCCCCAGCACCCTGAGCTGCTGCCCGTCAGACCTGTGCTCCAGCCCTTTCCCAGCACCCTGAGCTGCTCTGCTGCCCATCAGACCTGTGCTCCAGCCCTTCCCCAGCTCCCTGAGCTGCTGCCCATCAGACCTGTGCTCCAGCCCTTCCCCAGCTCCCTGAGCTGCTGCCCATCAGACCTGTGCTCCAGCCCTTCCCCAGCTCCATTCCCTTCTCTGGACTCGCTCCAGCCCCTCAATGTCCGTGCTGAACTGAGGGGCTCTGAACTGGACACAACATCCAAGGTGTGGCCTCATCAGTGCCTAGCATAGGGCAAATTCTGTTGGTAACATCAAAGCCCAACAAATGTGTTTTATTTCCTTCAGAACTTGTGCCAGCACGGGAATAAACACAGGAGAACGGCACTGGGATATCAACATTGTTTCTGAGTCAGCTTTCTAAACGCTTCAGGGACGTGTGTTAATGAGCTTAATCACTGTGCCCAGGATGCAACGCAAGGCTATAATGAGAGCAAAGTAAACATCTCGGGCACCAAAACTGCTCTGGTACCAGCTTGATGGAGAGAAAAAGGAGAAAGACTAAGGAGAACACTGTAAAAGCAAATATACATCCATCCTGAATGGTTTGGTCTTCCAGAGGGCGCTTCTCACACTCTCTCGAATGTATGTAAAAAAAAGATTCTACACTGAGTAATTTTCAAATTCATTCCCATGCTGCTAAAAGCTAACAGTATTTTCATGTAGCATTTTACACTTATAAATGGTGGTGTTCACTCTCCAAATCTATAATTTTACCACAGCAAAGCTCACACAAAAGGTGATTTCACAACAAAGTGATGCCAGCAATAATTTTATTAGTCTTTTAAGAGTATGGAGCCATACAGAAGCATGACCTCATAGCAACCTTCCAGTGTCCGAAGGGGGCCTAGAAGGAGGGGGATTCTTTGTCCAGAACTGAAGTGATAGGACAAGGAATAAAGGGTACAAACCGAAAGAGGGGAAATTTGGGTTAGATATTGGGAGGAAATTCTTTACTTAGGGTGGTGAGAATAGGTTTGCCCAGGGAGATTCAACCCTGGGAGATTATTCTTACCACAGAAAACCCAAGCACTTACCAATGGAAAAAGCAGCCACTGCCATCATCTCCAGCCTGTCACATTCACCATCTTTCAGCCGGTCTTTCAAACATCATCTCCCAAATAAGGTGCCCTTGCAGCTTTTCTCCATCCTAGAGGGATGCAGAGGTGCCTTTCCCTCCTATTAATTGCTCCGTATCTCAGAGGGGCAGAGGGACAGGTTGCAGGTGCCCTCATGCCCAGAAATGCCAGAGAGGGGCCATGGCACTGTGGAGAACAGGACAGGGCAGGGCCCTGCCACCCGCCCACCCCTCCCTCGCTGAGCAGCCAGGCCTTGTGAGGCACCACGTAAAATTAAAATATGTGTGCCTACACATACACGTATTTATAAATTGCATTGATAAAATCTCAGCCCTGGTGTAGGAGGCAGAGGATGAGCAGCAGCTCAGTCCCCCCTCCTGCACCTTACCTGAGCTACAGCCAACAGTTCTGCTTGCCTCAATGCATGGCACAGGCCCTGCTGCAATGGGATCGATTCTCCCTGCACCAAGATTCTCTCTTAGCAGATGCACGGAAAATTAAATGGCCGAGCTGGCTTCAAAGCACCTTTAAAAGGAGCAGTGCAATTGCTCTGTGCACTTAGAACAGACACACAAAGTTTACATGTCAAGCCTGCACCCTTTCAGCATACCTAATACACATTTATTATGCTATTAATAAAAAATTCTCCTGATGAATGGCAAAATTGCTCTAATCAGCCACGCATTTATGTACACAGCAGCAGTTGTAGATAATATCTGTAATTTCAGTGAAATTATTTAGCTAAAATGTTAACAGTATACTCATAATTTTCCACTAAAGGAAAAAATGTGTTTTATAATTTGGGACCATATTAACAAACACGGATGGCAGGTGTCATCTCAAACTTCTTCCTAGTTGAATTCTTTAATGCATAAATTGTGTCTGTTAATTTTAGGAAAAGCTTGACAACAAAAAAAAAAAAGGGGAAAAAGGAAAGCAAAGAAACCTTTGAAGTACTTGAGTGTACTAAAACAGAATGGCTAATGTACCAGGCACAGAATATATTGATGAATAATTGAAGTAAATTAACCTTAAAGACTACAGCACTTAAAAAACCAGAGCTTTAACTTCTCCACCCAATCCAGTATTTCTGAAGGAATATGTTTATATGGTGTTTCTCATACAGATACCCCAAAGCAGTTAACAGGGTAAATATTATTCAGCCAGTTTACCAGAGGTAGACAGCACTGACTGTCACCAATGCTTTTATAGATAACTCACTCATTTTTCCATGGAAAACTAGCTCCTTCCCTCTGATTTATGCCCAGTTTATATGGGGGACTTGAGTCTTTTACACACACTTGAAAAATTCGACAAAATATTACTATTTAAATAGACTAATCCTTGAGGGCAAAACAAATTGTTGCAAAGCAAAACCAGACCATGAAGTACCACAAAGTACACCACTAATTTCTGTTAATTGCATAGATCTGCTGCATTTCTAATCTGTTATATTGACAGTGCCATTATGCTACCAAAATAGCCCAGGACACCACTAATGACTCCAGTTTAACACATCCCAGCAGCCCATTTGGCAGAGCCATGTCCACCTCCTGGCTTTACAGACAAGGAGAAGGAAAAGCGGCAAACAAACAACTCCATTTTCAAAGGGTCAAGGGCATCTCAGCCATGGGCCTACATAATTGTGAGGGGGTCACAAAACTGCTGAGCATACATGGAATTTGGCTTTGAGAAACTACTTTATAGCAGGGGCCCTTGGTTAACATTTACTGCAGGTAAGCAGCAGGCAAAAATTGCCAGCAGTTGAACTGTCTGACTTCCATAGCTTCAGCTGGTTTTATGTATTTAGAGAGGTGATTCTAGTCTTGCGTTATCCTGGGTGTGCCTCACTGCAGAGAAAAGTAAACACCAGTTTTACTGAAAATAAACAAAGTACCCTTATGTCTTTGTAAGAAGCGTCACTTAAGAGAACGTAACTAATGCAGCTTTATTTACTATGCAGGATGTGTGTGCAGAATCCGAATTTTAGGTTTCACCAAGATTGTACCAACCTCCCATACTGTCAACGTTTTCAAGAAAAATGCGTCAGCACACAAGTAGACAGTGACAGTCCCAGCAACTCCTGCACATCTGAGCTGTCTCCTTTGCATTAGTTATGCAAATTTAAGTCTCTGGAGAATCCTGCTCTAATTTGGGGTTTGGTTTCTATTTACTTGTATCAGGCACTTTAATCTTCCCTGTAATTTTCACAACCACACAGGTTTGCATACAAGAAAATTAAAAATACAGATTCTCTTTTATTTTTTAAAACTTTATTAAATTACGCAGTAAGAACCCATCTCCACACAAGTGTTTCATTTCTGGATGGCAGAGGTATAATACATGAGCCACAGGTGAGTGCATTACCCCTCCCTTCCCCCCAGCTTCCAAGAAACAAAACAGCAGGTACAACACACTCCTGTCACTACACTTCTCCAACAGATTGTTCATAAGGTTATTTTTAACTGGAGAAAAATGAAAAGGACCAACAGTGCCAAGTGTCTTGTTCTGCATACGACTGTTCTTCACTGCAACATTCCGGCAGCTTTTCCTGTGGTGCGCGTGGCAGAGGGTCGGGGAGCGGCGGCCGTGGAATGCGTCTGCACGGGTACTGTTAGATGCAAAGCCTGTGACTTCCCTAGAGGTAATCAGGCAATCAGAGTGCAAGGAAGGCCATAGATGACTGTTGAAAACTCTTACACTTCAAAGTGCATGTCCACAAAAAATTGGCAACAGAGGAGAAAGTGAATTCTAAGACCTACTGCGGAGGCAGAGCAGTCAGCATAGTGCAAATACTGAAAGGAACAGAAGTTTGCCTGGCATTATCCAAAAATTTCCAGCCAAGCTTCTTACTCAGATGAACTGCTGCAAACGCTTTCAATTAAATTCATTTTATGCCAGTAGAGGGCTTGGCTCGAACTTTCTAATACTTGGATTTTGATGGAAAAAATGCTGTATTGAAAGTGTGGTTTTACTCTGAAAAGTGACTAAAATGGCATTAAGGATCTTCCCACATTTTTCAGCAACTGTGCATAATGAATTCACCAAGTTTACAAAAGAGAAACCTTTGATACAGAGCTGCACTAATTTATCTGGGTTCAGAACGCCAGGGTGCATTTCTGCTTTAGCTATCAGCGCCTTTACAATTCTGCAGTTGTAACTGAATTCTGTGGGGTTTATTTGCTCTAAGAAAAGGAAGTTGCCTTTTCCTAAACGTGTCCCACTTAAAAAATGAAGCAAGAAGTCTTTTAAAAAGACAACCAGCAGACAAGCAGGACCTTGATCAAAGTAAGACGATGCCATTTTTAGAGAGACTTTTCTGACCATAATCACACTTTAAGAACTGATTAAAAAAACCTTGGTGGAAGATTCCCTACGGATGCATTACTGAACAACCATCTATAGAAGAAATATGGCAAAGGAAAAGTACTTTGCAGAAATCTTTACAGATCTAGTTGAACAAAAATTTGAGAGTCCTTCATTTCTTGGATTATATGTATACCCCTGTGAAGTGAAGCACTAGAATTTACAAGTGTGAACTAAAAGGATTAGGAAAATGAAGTAAAAAGCATATCACTCTACCTCCACCAGAACATCACTTTATTGTTCATCTGTCATCAACAATGTAAAACTCTACTAGATACTCTATCCTGGTTTTTAAAAAGGTAAAGATTACATTGGATTAGCTACGTACGAAAGAAACTACAGCAATCACAGTAGAATGAGATTGGAGGGACAATTTGAATTACAAAAAAGTGTACACTGCAAGCAGAGGGAAGTGCACATTAAATCAAATGCCTGTAGGAATCATTACTTTTAAATGCACAGTGACAATTTTGAGAAACTGTACATAATAGAATCACAAAAATGACTTTAAAATAACCAAAATTACATTTTGCATTTGACCATCCAACTCATAAGTAATCATTGATGTTCTATATTTTCAGTGCTTTTGGAAAAACTGTTTACCAAACAGAATTTAAGTTGTTAATTTGACTAAACTGTGAAGTAGGATTGAAATAAAAAGTATATTGGAAGTACGCCTAACCTACAAGAATAAGCCAAGAGGGGTGTGTGCAAGGAGAGGCTGGGAGGGAGGAGTGAAAGGAAAGAGGAAAGGGAGAAGAGAACGAAGGCTTTTTCTTCTATCTCAGAAGTTCTTCCAATGCAGCGTGTATCTGATGTACAGCTCTTTGCTTTCAGTCCATTTCTGAAGTTTACATTTTGTAGCCTTTTCCCGTACTCACTGGTCAACTCAACCAGCACTGCTGCCACGTAACAAGAGGAACAAGAATCTGAATGCATCAAATCTGCCCTTGCTGTGATTTCTTCATGGCCCCATTTTTCTGTTTCTTTGAACAGGGTTCGGTGTTTCCTGAATTGTTCACAGGGTCAGGTGGAATTGAGTTCCAAATCACTCTGCGGTTTGTAGCATCCTGATTTCTTTCTGCAGCTGACCCCCACACACGTTTGCAGTTCTTCCGTAGCAGAAAGACAAACCGTGTCGACCAAGCGGTGAGCTTTCACCCTTGACCGCGGGGGTTGCAGACCATTGTGTTTAGCGTATCCCTGAGTGCAGCTATCCTGCAGGATTCACTTCCCAGTGCACCGAGATTTCCTAGGTTTCCTCAGATTAAGCCCCAGTATGCATCACCACCGACTGTGGTGCGGCTACGGATGCCTGAGGCCGAGTTGATTCTGGTGGATGTCTGACCTCGCTGAACCAGACTGATCTGCTGTCTCCCTACTCATACCCAGGCAGTCCAACCTTCATACAGCTGAGCCAAGTTATCTAGATTAGTTGCTTCCTTAATCACAAAGTCAACCTATTAAAAAGGTCAAAAAAGTAATTAAAAATAAGACAGAATTTTAAAAATGTTTAAGTGATGTTAGAATTTACTGTCGAACGTCACCTGCAAATATTTCACTGAAAAAAATCGAAGGTAACTGTAAACATAAACTTTGTGAAGTCCACGTAAGAAACAGGAAGCTGTACTGCAAAAAAAGAATCACACATCATTTCATTCACAGCCCCTCTCTTGAAAATAGCCCCAACATTCTCAAATAGACATGGACAAGTGTGTCCCTGGCTCCCTTGACCAGAGACAGGAGTGGCTGTGTTATGTCAGTGAACACAGACAAGTTCTGTCCCTTGGGCAGCTGTACACATCTCGTGTTCCCCCTGGCTCTCCGCAGCTGTGGAACAAATGTTAGCTCACTGACAGACAAAAGGCATTTTATTCAATTCATGGTTTTACATAAACCTCCCCATATGAAAAACAAAAGCATACGACAGAAAAAAAAAAAAAAAGAATGCAGCAATACAAGGCTGCATTCTTGCCTTGATTTGCACTGGAATAGCTCACACCCCAAAAAGAATCCCCGTTCCCAGCAGGATTTTAGTCCTGAAGGCACCCTTGAGCATACACACCCACTAATGACCATGTATTTAAAGCAAGGACAAGTACTGGACCTTTATTTTCAACTCACCTGTTCAGCCACAGACATTCTCCTGTTGGGATCCACATCTCGGCCCTCTAACTTGGCTTTGACCCTCTTCCACACGCTAACAGCGTAGGAATTCCTCTCCTGCACGGCTACAGGCACAAAATAAAGTTAATTCAACTCTACATTCCTGCACAGGAACTCACTGAGGTAGTTTTTTTGTTGCTGTCAGTAGTGGGGTTGTTGGTTTCCTCCTAGTTATTTTTTTAAGGTTTGTATTTACCTTTTCCTGTTTTAGGGTCCCTGGCTGTCTTTTTGGGACTACAAGCAACACTTTTGCCAGTTCCTGGGACTGTGTTTGGAGGAGTATCTGCTGATGTTGCAAGATTTTTCTGAATTAGCTTTCTTGCATTCTGTGACATCACCTCTGGCTGAGTTTTCTGCCCTGTATTGCTACGTACAGCTGTAAAGAAAGTTTAAAAGTGCTTAAAGTCTTCAAAATAATAACATATTATAGAGGCAGGAAAAAGCACAATTAAAGGTTTTTCAGAACAAATACATTTTAAATTTTCATTTTAAATTCTGCACCAGTTTTCAATCTTTCCATTTTCTAATTTCTTTCACTTTATAAACAAGAAGTTTTATTCCACTCCTAAGAACTTATTTATATTCAGCAAATTTTAATGGGCTCTCAACCTCTATCATTTGTAGGACAGTTATGAAAGACAGTTCTTTTTCTTGACAGAAATTATAAACCTGCACATAAGACCAAATATTGCGAGCAAAGTAATCCTTCAAATGGAAAGGATTTCTCATGAGAAATGTTATTCATGTTTTTAAAGTAATGAAAACTTGTGAATGTTTTTGTAGGGTTTCTGGTTTAATTCCTAAGTCACCATAAATTTTAATAGTAATTTCAATGGAAATTACAGTTCAGTTGAGTGACAGTGCTTTCCATGTGTTCTGGGTGTTGTGGGGTGAAAGCAGATCTCAAAGGCTATGCTCAAGCAGTCATTCAGTACTGTATAATGAATTACTTACATTTTATAGGCTTTTATAATCTTACAGAAATGGTCTGCATTTCTAAATTCAGTAAGAACTAGGATCCCCTCTCTAGTATCAATTCCTGGTGATTCCATGTTTGTACTTTTGCAAGTATTACCTGCAGCAAAGGTTGGCTGATATGTAGCAGCTGAAGTTGGGCTGGAGCATTCATTCGCTGTATCCGTGACCAAGGGTGATGCAAACCCCACCAGATTATTGTAGACACTGGGAAACATAATGGAGTTGATAAATATTCATGCAACTACTTGACTTACTGACAACTCAAACAGCAAATTAAGTCAAATTTTGCAAAAAGGTTTCCAAGTTCTATGAAAATCATCAAGCATGTGCCACATGATGTGTTCCTGCTACATGAAAGCAGATATGCAAAATGCCTTTTCTCAGCTGAGACAAGGTAACTTCCTTACCTTTGGCTCTGGGTTTTTAGTTCTTTCAAGGTGGGAGTTATTTCCTGCAGCATTTCAACATGTTCCTGACTGCGGACTTGACCCATAACCTGAACTAACGTAAACAGAACTGTCTGAATATTATCTTGCCACGATTTATATTCACCCAGGAACTGCCTAACACTATTCTCATAGGGAACATCTTCACCATCTGCCAAAGCCGCTTCTTCATCCTGTAACCAAGATGTGCAAAAAAGGTCAACTGCTCTATTTTGGCTATGAGAAGAAAGCCGAGCATTTCCTAGCCCTGTCAGCCCTTCAGTTTGACAGTTGATCACAAATAACTATAATTTTCAGTAGTTACGTATCAAGAAAATACATTTTAAAATGATAAAAATTTTACTGATTATGAACCAAAAGGACTTACAAACACAATATTTCAACTGCCAAGAGAGAACAGGCTCAGTTTAACAAAAGCCTGCTAAGACTAATGCTAGAAAGTTTTATGAATTCTTACACATGAAATGAATTTTATGTCTTGGACTACATATGCATGAACACATTTTACTCTTTTAGATACTTTACAAAGCACAAAGCGACATCTGTTATTTTTCTTAAACTGTACTGAGATGGGTTTGACGAATAAATTTAAGGATGTTTCAGGCATACCTTTGCCATCGCTTTCAGTAGATGTTTGACATCTCCAAGTTGTCTGTTATGACCCGTGAGCACAGTTTTAATACTATCCACCAGATTCTGAATTGTTTCACAAACTGTTTCTGTTTGCTGTTCCCTTTCTGTTTGTACTGTTCTCTGTGTAGATATCTCCTGGGTCAACTGCTTGTGGGCTGAGTGAAGCCATTCAGAGCTGCCAATAGGATGTTCAAGACCAGTGCCCTAAAAATAACAGAAGCAATTTTTTATCTGTACCCAGAGATAAAATTCACTTACTGCATAGAGGGCACTGCCAAGTGTTTAGCAGCTGACAGCACAAACTCCACAGCCCCTCTCCCTCTGAAGGTGTACATAACCCCACCTGAACATGGCAGAGCAAACTGAGACCTCCCTGCAGTGATCCTGGAATGTTCCACATTTTGCTTTGCCCTTTGCTTACCACTCTCTGCAGCAGGCGAAGCTCCAGCTCTGACACCGAGCTGTTGAACTGCGAGGCAAAGGAGCACATTTGTTGGCAGCGTTTGAGGAGTTCAAACAATGCAGCATCAAGATTTAAGGCTTCTGCTGTTCTCGTACGTAAACTTTCAAAATGAATGATATTACTGCAAAGGAAAGTGACCTGAAAATCAAAGCCAGAGTGAGAAAAATTATTCTGCTTCAACTGTCTATTAGACAAACAGCGTTTTCTTCATGTCCTTTGAAGTGAGGATTTTAAACACAGGGATACTGCTCTGTTACAGTAGCAGTGGCATCTCAGGGTCAGCCAGCCCTGCAGCAATTCTCACAGATTATTCCTATTGCTTTCAAGTGGGATTCCCAGAACTATTTGGTTAGCTATGTTTGCTCTTTAGATGCAGAGCAGAAAAATATCTTCTACATAAACCTCGAGCAGGAAATGAAAAGTGAACACCCTCATGGAGTCCAGACTACTGTACTTATCTGCAGTACCTGACTTGCTCTCTGACTTTCTTTCAGTACAAGGTTTCTTCTTTCAGCAATAGTAGCATCAAAATCTTGCAAGACTGGGGCCAGTGCAGGATTAGCACCTCCTGCCCATTTTAAACGCTGCTCAATACTTGCTTCAAGTGCTGCTAGTTTCTCCTGCATTGGGGGAGAAGAAAACACATATTGATAATTCACACCGATATATACCATTCTAAGCCTAATTTTAAATAAATTATGCATATATAACACATGCAGACACATTCTTATGCCCATACATGTAAAATACTGTGGTATTCATCATTGACAAATGTTAGTTTATGCTGTTCAAGAGTTTATTTCCAGTACACATCACAACTGGATTTGATTGTTATAGAAAGTTTACCTGTATAGGTTTTAACTCACCAAAAAAACCCAAAAGTAACCACATTTCTAGACTTAGAATTATATAACATCATAGGAGTCCTCCATTATTTTGCAAGTAAGTCAAGAAATTATTATAAACAATACCTTCACAATTAAAAAAGGACATTAAAATTCAGGAAGCTAAGCAGTATTTATTCTAAACAAACATTCTATATTACTGGCACCAAAGAAATCTAAAATACTGAGCCAAGCAACAGCACATAAACCTTAACACACAGAATAATTAACTTGCCCAGATTAACGAAAGAAACTTCTGACATTTAGCTAGCAAAAACGACAGTAAGGATGATCTAAGGCAGAGAAACTTACAGAAAAGGAGCATTACCAGCCTTCAGAAAGAAAGGTACTTTAGGAGATTTACTGCTATTCCAAAGAGAACATTTTGGATGAGACAGCCAAATCAAACAATATAACAATATCCATCAGACAAATCAATGACAATGCCCCCACATGTGTGTAAGACAGCAAGCCAGGTAACACAATTGGAAGGTGGCTGATGATTTTGCAGTTTGTGTTAGTCACATTTCAATGTGCTGCTGAACAACCCTCCCCAGAACAGACATACCTGGACCGTTGCAATGGAAGCTTCAATCTGACTGAGCGTGTGAAGTTTCTTTTTCATGCTGGCTAAAATTGCAGAACGAGGCGGAGGAGTGACAGAAATTGCCTGGGGGCGACTGATGAGGAGATCCTCGTGCTGCCACTTTAAGAAAGTAACAGCAACACTTGATTATCAATATTGCTCTGCACAAAATGCTTTGCATCACAAACAGCAATTCCAGCGCTCTGGTACTGTATAAAGTGAGGGCACTTAAAGGGCTGTGTGTCAGACATTATCAGCACAGCTCTAAGTCCTAAATCATTAGAGGGCGTTAAATTATCCAAGTAGGTGCCAACTGTGCTTTGCTGGCTTGGATGTTCATACCATTCATCAGTCCCCTAACTTACCAGAAGTGATTTACACACATTTTTTTGATCTTAAGCAAAAGCCATCAATATTCAGAAACAATTCACTTGTGATACATTAAAACCAAGAAAATTTTGCTTATGAGTCTATGGAATGGTTTATTAACTGACGTGGAGAAAACTTGTCCCTTAGCCTACAAATCACTATTAAACAAAGATCACTGATAATACTACACAACTGGATACCAGTGTAAAAGGTACACAGTAGCATTTGTCTAAATCCTCAGAAGAGCATTTTTCAGAATTGATACTGCTGCTATTTGTACTTTTTAATGAAGCAAAGAGTGGGGCAAGGAGACAGTTAATGCATTAAAACGTTGAAGGAAAGGTACAAGATGACATTCAGCAACTCATACCCTCTGCTCTAAGCCATCTCCGCCCTTAGTCATAATCTATTTGAGAAAGGGGGGGAGAACAGGACAGCATTGCTGGTAAGAAAGCCAGTGAGTGATCTATTTTCCAAAGTATGACTTAATGACTATTGAAAAAAATTACATGTATTGATTAAAAAAATTATATGTTGCCAAATTTGCTTCTTGTAAAGCAGACAGGCTTCAAAAAAAGCTAGCAAAAACACTTTTTCCTTTTATATTTACAGCATAATTTAAAACCAAAATACTTTACAAAGTCCATTAAAATACTTTTATTCAACAAAATACCACGTTTGTTGTGCTTAGACATGGTAACTCCCACTCCCTCTCCCCAGACCCATCTGGACATCAGCAGCCTGTGCTGGGTCTCACCTGGAACATGGCAATGTGCAGCTGCACTCGCTGCAGGCTGGTCTTGCACGAGGCAATGCTGGTCTCCAGTCTGCGCACCAGGTCGTGCTTCTTCCAGGCCGTGTCGTAGGAGCTGGCCAGCACCGTGGCCCTGTTCATCACCAGCTGTGAGAACTTCCCAATCTGGATATTGTGCTCCACGGCTTTCTTGCACAGGTCATCCACAGAAACTTTGCTTTCTGCTCCAAAGTCTTTAGCCTCTACCTGAGCAATGATATCCACACCCAGAGCGCTGATGAAACTGCACAAGGTCAGTCCCAAAGCTTGATTTGGGAGGCCAATTAAAAGCTGCCTCACAAAGTCAGCTGTAAAAGCCTTAATTGGCTTGGCCATTTGATCTTCACTAAAACAAGAGTTCCTGTAAAGGGCTTTCACATTGACAATTTGAACAGGTCCATTTACTGCATTCTGGTCTTCAAGCGAACTGATTCCTTTTAAAGGGAAAGAAATAGCATTTTTGTTATAAACAAAACATTTGATGCATCCAGAAAAATAACACCTGACTTGCAAATACAGCCAAAGCACAGGAATTCATTTTTAATTTCTGCTTCCTTATCAAGGGTAAGGTACAGCAAAAGTGACCATTTTACGTTCTTCTGAACAGAATAAGAAGTGGATAAAGGCATACTGAATATTTAATAACATTTATTTACCTGACAGTGTTTTAGAAAAGGTACCACAGAGCCTGAAAAATTCTTTAATTGTTTGCAGTCTCTTCAGAAAGAAAATTTCCTCCAGAACTTGCCGATTATTGTCATCATCAAAGAAGTTAACTTGGGTGCTGCGGGCTTCCCTAATTATGTCAATCTTCCGCCAAGCAAGAGGTATCTCCATCTTGTTTAGCTGAGCAATGTAAAGGAAATTAATTACTTTGGTTGTTTTATAAGTTTCCTAATTCTGACTCAACCAGTACTCCAAAGAGAACACATCCATACCTTCTCAATCAACAAACCAAATGCAGTTTCCACTTGAGCAAACATTCCATCAAAAGCTACCAAAAGCATCTGACCAGCTGACATTTTGGGAGTTTCATCAACTGAACCATTTCTTGGTTGAATCAGTTCACCATACTGAGCATGAAGTACTCTTAAAAGGAAGAAAAGAAAGAAAATTTACATGGTTTTGCTTAGTCCACAATAAACAGAATTTTCTTAAACTGACTGATCCCACAGATAGAACAGGTTGGAATTAAGTTGCATCTGAACAAGGTGAAATTTTTGCAGGCTTTTCCCACCTTCTCTACCCAATTTTCACATGAGTCTCAGTGCTGGTCTTACAAGAACAGTGAAGCATATCAAATAGACCAGGACTGTACTAAATGACCAGCTACAAAGCTAACTTAAAATCCAGGTAGAAGATAAAGATTGTACTTCCTATGAGCATCATAAAGCTATGAATAGTTAGTGATGTAAGTATTACTTCTTGAAAACCAAGCACTGGTTTTATGATATGCACATTTATAACTGACAGGAGTGTGAGTGAAAAGGTGCAGGAGGAGGTCTCAGGTTATGGCTGAGACAGTTTTAAGAGCTGGATGCACCTGAAGGGTCGTTTTATCCCCTCCTTTACTTATGAAATTTTTGAACTTCAACTAACAGGCTGAGCAGGCTTGTCAATAGGCAAACCAAGAAGAAAACTAACCTAACAGAAAAAATGTGAATTGTTTTCATCAGGTACAGCAGCCTCCACTGTTGGAGCACTGACGGAGCCACCACAACTGGCTCAAGGGAAACACCACTTCAAGATTTTGAATTGGCTTAATTGTGTACCAAGCACTTACCAGAAAGGTACTGCCCCACATTACAAGATGCACAAGTCTTTCTGTTTGGTTGGGGTTTTGTTTGCATTTTGGTTTTTTAATCAAGTCACTGACTCACTAAGCCTAAGCTACTCATCAAACCTCCTGATGAGGAGTGCTATGGTTACGAGCTCTCCCTTTCACAGGTTCCTCCCACAAACTAATGAACAAGTTCCTATTTTTGGCATCCTTTAATTTCAAATATAAAATCACAACTACATTTTTGGGAAAAGTTGACTACCAAAAGTCAGCTTTAAGCAGATATCAGTGTAAGTTGCCACAGCTTCATATTTCTGTGTATGCATGTGGAAACAAGTGCACACTTTAGATCCTGCACTCTGCTTAAGGCTATTCTTGGGCAAGAAAAGCCTGTGTATCAAACAAAAAAATATTTTAGACAAATTAATGTTCTTCAGTCTTTACTCTCTCACACCTAAATTAATAAAGGTGATTTACCTTGCAACATCAATGTAGTGAGTATGTGTCTCCTCCTCTATACCCATAGCAGCATTTCGTAAGTAGGCTTGAAGAGATTCAACCAACGTTTGCAAAGGGACTCCATCAGTTGTTTGCTCTATAAGATTATCCAATTCATGGAGCATACTTTCTAAAGTATACTCTCCTTTCATTAAGCACCTAAGTGCTTCAGGAAAAATGATCTGTCGGAAGTTTGAGTTCAATTCCTGTTGGGAAGTAAGTATGAAAAAATAAGAAATTTTTCTATCTCAGAAAGTATCACATGCAACATCTTTTGTCATTTTAGTACTACACCATCATGCAGCAGACATTACCTAAAATATAACATAATGGTCGTCGGCCAAGAGTCAAGTCTACTTTCATTAACTTTGAAGAAATCAGGAATACATTAAATCCTGTACAAAGTCAAAGGTCTGACATCTATAGCAATGGAGCAACAACCACCTCCACAGCACCAGCAGCAATACCTGACAGCCCTCCTCAGCAGAGGCTGGGAGACAGAGTTCGTAATTTGTGAATTGGTTTCATCAATGTCAGCTTTTCTGTTCCATTATATAAGTATGAGTGAATTAAATTATTTACTGAATTTATGATTTGCTAAACTGATTGGACTAGACAAAGGAGAAGAATCAAAAACTTGCCAGGCAGTGATAGTTTTGCCACAGAAATCAATGCAGGGAAGGAAAACAGTACCTTAAGTGGCACAGAGTAGAATGCAGCAGAGGGCTAAAGGCAGCAACAGAAAGAACCAATGTGCTGTGTCTCCAAAAGGAAATGAGACACACCAAAAATCTGCTTATCTTGACTGCTCAGTGAGCTGCACATCTTATCTAAGAGTTCACAGGGAGGACAACAATGTGTGGGTGAAAGATCCCCGCTGCAATGCAGTGAAACTGCTGCCATGCACATTTCTGAAACAGTTCTGAAACATTACAACTTCAAAGAGGGAAGAAATAGTGATGAAAATCCAAACGTACCTATGCAGCTTGATAGGAAAATATTTCTCAAATACAATACAATGGAACCAAAGCCTCAAAAATCTATTTACACCAGCGACAGTTCATTAACCACATTAATCGTCAGTAGACAATTCACTCAGGCTGCCATTCATGGGGGTTTTGTTTGTTAGTGTGGAAACATTTTGAAACAACAAAATTACGAACTATTTTTTCTCCTTCCCAATATTGGAGACAGGGGCCTGTACAACAGGTTTTCTGAATTTATTTGAAACTATTTGATTCAGGTGAAAATAAGTAAAGTTTAGCAGGAGCAGAAAACAGACAATGCAATTTGAACAGTTTGGAAGTTGTTCTGGACTGCCAGCAGAAAAATAAAAAGAAGACATGAAGCTGATGTGTCTATAAATCTGATACCAACCTCTTCCTCATGGTTACTTACTTAAAAGCAGTTTTTACACTTGGTCATATATAGATCTAAACTGTTTCTTTCAACCAATAAAAATGCAAATGACAGAAGCAAATGACTGTTCAGCTCAATCAAATACAGCAATCAAGAGGAAGACTTATGAAAAAATCTCAGCAGCATTATAACAAACATTTAGCCCATTAAGGAAGAATCTATTAAGAATGACTTAGCTGAAGCCTCGAAGGATGGGGGGGGCAGGGAAAAGTGACATAAAAGAATCACCTGAAGTGAGATATACACTCCATTGGCTAAGTGAACAGCTTCTGATGCTTCCATGGGATTCGGAATGTCTAAGTCCTGGGGTACAAGGTGACACTGTTTCAGCAGCTGCACAAGGCACGTGACATTCCCACTCATGCTGCAGAGCTCCTCCAGGAACCAGGCTCCATCTCTGGACGTCAAATCAACCAGCTGCTCTCCGGCACTGGATGCTGCACCTTCCATCATCAGATTTCGCCTGGATGGATTGAGACACTTAGACAAGGCACCTGCTGCTGCACCCTTCAGAATTACATCACTGACCACTCCTGTGGCGCGGTCTCCAACACGAGCTCAGGGGGAATTTCCCGGGAGGGAGCTCACCTGGTCAGCGCGCACAGGGCGGAGATGATGACGCTGGCCAAGCTCAGCGAGCCCTCCTCTCCGTTCTCATGCAGGAAAACTTTGATGCAGCGCTCGATCTCCTTGAGCTGCTCCTCGCACACGGGCACGGTGACGGCCTCCTGCTTCAGCCGCTCCACCTGCCTGATGAGCCTGCTGTTGATGTCGGCCGCGTAGCGCTGCAGCGTCATCTCCGTGGCCGTTATGAACTGGCACATGCTCGGGGGCGGCTGCGGCGCGTACTGCATCTCGTACCTGGGAAAGAAAGGTACAACGACTGAAGTTCCCTTCTCAAGTGGTAACAAACTGCATTCTGCTCGGTAAGTAGGGAAAATACCAGTGTTTGAACCATTCCCATATCACCTACTCCTTATCAACAAGCAGTTGATCGCTACCCTAACGATGCTTTTATAAAATGGAATGCACCATACTTCACACCTATTTGCAAGGACTTTGACAACGGTCCTTGAGGCACAGAATGAATAAACAGGTTTCAGAGTAAATGCTTGAATAGAATGTAGATCTTCATCTTGAACATAATCTAAGTCAAGCCATAATAATGCTGAAACAGCCTGACTTCAGAAGAAAAAAAGAACCAGAAACGGCTTGAAAATCTTCTACATTTAAAAAAAAAAAAGTCTTTCCTTAATTGATTTTTAAATACTAGAAGTTTCTAAAACCCAAAATATCACTACCATGAAGCCACAAACATGAATTCTCCATTTGTTCATTACTGGGCAACGTTACTTGGCTTTTGTGTTGAAGTACACAGATTAAACTCTGGAACGGTATTTTTAAAGCAGTTTTTTGTATTTTTCTCCAAACTTCTAGAATTACAACTTAATCTTGTTTTGCTTTATAATTAGAGAGGCCCTTGAAAAAGTATTTATTTTACTGATAAAATCAGAGTAGTAGCTTAAAAATTAAAGTTCTTTGAACAACCCATTATTCTGTCAACTGTCAACTTACTTCCTAAAGACATCCTGACAACGCTCTATTGTCATGTTACAAATGAGTTCTTCCATCCAGGTTTTCCACTGCTCTATCCGGTGCTTCTGAAACACAGCTTTGGGATACTGCAGAGCTACTGTTGCATAGTTGTGCAATTGCTCCAGACAACCACGTAACACGGATCTTCTCTGCTGCAGAAGAGCACCAACTTCTCCTTCCAGCTGTTCACACTGACTGATTAGATGTGCCTGGCCTGCATTCTGCAGAAATGCTGTTGCTGGGACATAGCTTGGAGGACCTATTTAAGAAAGAAGGTTAAAAATAAAGATATCTGTGAAGGACACACGTTTTATACCATACAAATACTGAGCATGAACTTTTTCAAAAATATTCTTTTACTTGTGATAATGGAAGCATAGAGAATTCATATTGAGAATTTCAAGCACAAGGTAAGAGAATAATCTCATGCCCAGGTAGGATAAGACAGACAAGTTCCTCCAGATAGCCTGGCACTGAAACCTTGAAGTGCTCTAAATTACCCTTTAAAGAAGCCCCTTTCTTTTCATTTATTATATACAGATCATTGCCTTTAAGTTAGAGGAGTCTCATAATGCCTTTTGATACTAAACTCAAGTTATTTTCAAACCATTAAAACCACCCCCAGAAATACTATGTTGTACCTAGGTCCATCTGTGTGCTAATTTCTTGGAGCAGACTTGCAAGCTGCGTTGCCTCTAAGTTACTGAAGGCAGTCTGGTAATGCGTTATCCACTGCTCAAACTCGTTCAGCTTCACCTGGATGGCTTCCTGGACAGCTCTCTGTTGAGACTGCAACTGTGTGTGCTCAGAATACCTGAATTATTGAAGCCACAGAATCAAGTAAGTACAACAAGAAAGAAAATAACTCTACAGAACATGGAACCATATTAAACAACACAACTGTGTTAACCACAAAATGAACACAATCTCACCAATTACAAAAAACAAACAACACTGCATTATTGTTTTCCTACAAAACAATGCCTGTGCATATTCAAGCAATTCTGAAATACTTCATCAATTTCACATAACCTTCAAAAATAACTTGAAGAATTAGAAACTTGGATGAAAAGATTTTTGTGCTATTTATCAATAGCTCCCTTATGTGGATTATTATGATGGGACACCATATTCAGCACATTCCCTCTCTTGCCTTGAGGGTCAAGTGTGGAACTGGAACTAGCACAGGTTATATTGATGGAGTATGAGGAGCAGAACATAAGATTATTCAGTAGGAAAAGGTTTCAGTAGTTCTTCTGTAGAAGGAGTCACCTGCTTACTGCAAGAATAGCTTTTACCCAGCTATTCACTCATATACAGATTTCTAACATTTAACCCGTGAGTACATGGCTAAAATGCCAACTGTATTGAACTGTGAGACTCCTGACAGAATTCCTGGCTCCTCTGTACCTGTGCTGAAGTGTGTGGGAAGGATGATCCACTCCTTCTGCACCTTCCAGAAATTCTATCTCTTCCAGTAGTTTTCCTTGCAACTTTTCTACATCTGTTAACTGCTCTTGCAGGTTCAGATACTCTTCCAAACTACTGTCCAGTTTGGGCAGCACAGCAAGCATTTCATCTCTGTTCTTAAACCAGTTAACCTGCAATCAAGACACAGATGTTACTGAACTGGATTTAATTCAAACTGGTAAGAGAAAGTAAGATATGGCAGAACTTAACCCTTCAACAATGCCATTTGTCCAGCACTGCTTCCAGTGCTACAAGTGCCACATCTTAACAGACGCTCTTTATTTAGACTGCTCTCTAAACATCTATTTTTATTCTCCTAGTCCAAATTCAAGCAAAGCACTAAAACATGTTTTAGAATTAAGCATGTAGAAACTGAAAATTAAATACTTGCAAGCTCAATATAAACCCTTCATACAAACTCAATTTATCACAACAGACTTTGTGAACTATTGCTGACATACGACCATATCTTCCCCCATCCCCAAAATGAAAATAAATGAAATGAAAGCACAGAGCCTACTACAGTTAAAACTTAGCAAATTATTGTAGTAAACTCACCTTTATCTCAGCCACCCTCGAGGAAAAGAGACTCCGTGTAATATCCCTTTCCATCTCCCTTTTGCTCTGTTTGTTTTCGGCCTGCTGGCCACCACCCCCATAGACAGCTCCAGCAAATCCTGCCTCTCCTCCAGCTGTCCAGTCCACCAGTGGGTCATAAACAAAAGCCTCCAGCAGTGTAAGCAAAGTCTCTCTCCCACGCCGCATAATGTGAAGGACCTGCAGCACATTTCAAACAGACTCCTTCTGATTCTGCATTATCCTTGCAGAATAGGGGAAACTTAGATGCAAAATATTGTACTTGAGTAGGTACAGAAATCCCTTATGTATCCCTAATTCTACAGAGACAGGAAGAACAGCCCAGTGGGTACAAATGCAGCTAAGCCTGTAGGAACATCACAAAGGTAAGACTGCATTCTAGCCTTCCACACAAGCTTTATGCACGAGCCACAGACATTTAGGGAGGAAAAATCTCCCTTCCTCAGAGCATTTTTCTTTTTAAAAACATATCTGTCATGTTTATACAGTATGAGTCCCAGAGGAAGAGGGCTAACAAAATATCACAAAAAAAAAAAAAAAATTAGGAAAAACACAACATTTTAATCTAGAACTAAAAGTCCCCCCTTCCACCCTGAATTTTAGTTGTACCACTACTTGCATAGGCATTTATCAATCTCAAGTTTCTTAAATACCTACCACAGGATATAGCTAAAGCAGGTCAAATTAAAATCACAGCAGAAAGGTGAGGGCTCTACAAACCAGCAGCAGAATGTATAATGGAAAAGTTCTAAGACAGTATTTGGGCAGTGATGACCCTCAGTTTTCAGATCTCCTCCCATACCTGCTCACAAGAAAGCCTGAACACCCCTTCCACTCCCGTCACTCCAAGGGCTGTCTCAATGTTGTGCGTCATGCGGAACGGAACCTTCTCTGGGACCCTAAGGCTCTTCCCTTTAAGATAAAAAATTAAGTTGTTTCTTTTAATGACCAAGAAGGGAAACCTTTTATTTGAATAACATAGAGCATTTTTTAAATTACCTTTTTCAAAGCAAACATTATAATCTATGTGGACAACTTCTCCTGTAGTCATATCTATAAGAACATTATCCAGGTGTCTGTCTCCAAGACCAATGATGTAGCCAACCATGGACATAACTGCAGTGGATCTTGCATACGACTTAAAAGAGAGTTTCAGGAAAAAATTATTTGTGGGAATCCTCTGCCAACACATTGGACTGACTACCATCTTAAAACATTATTTTAAGTGTAAGTGTAAAACAAATCAAGCCCAACTTATTCCAAGCAGTTTTCTCTTTGTTGTCTGATGGTATCTTACAAGAGTTTTCATTTCTTAGGCTGATAATTCTAATATAATAACGTAGACTTATCTGGTCTATACCCATGTTTTAATTCCACACGGCACAATTGCCAATATTTCACCAAACTCACAGCAGCACTAGCTCTCCAAACTCACAAGTATCACACCTCAGGCATTTGTTGCCCCTCATCCCATTAAAACCACAGCCTCTCATATGTAAAATACAGTTGTGATAACTCACCTGTGTAACTCTCCACCACTCATCTGGTGTGGTACACGATGACCAGAGCTCCTTAGCGAGGAGGTTTGGGGGAGTTGCTTCCATCAGTTCTTCCAGAACAGCCCTCATGACATTCAAGGGCCAATCACGACGTGACACATCAAGACTAAGCCCTACTGCCTTTAAAGCAGGTCCAATTTTACTGTAGTAAAGTTCACTGGGTCTAGGAACTATTCCAGGATTCTGAGGGGTCTGGTAAGAGTCCTGAGCCTAGAAGAGATAAAAACAGTAGTTGATGTATTACCACAGAAATACATCCCAGATTCAGTTCTGGTGAGAATGAAATATGAAATCAATGCCTCTACTGAGCATGTCTTCTACAGCTCAGAGAATGCTTTCAAAATTCAGTAGTTAAGGTCTAAATTAACTGAAAACACATTGTTTTGGCCTAACTCTCCTCTCAAACTAGATCTCGTGAGTATAACTGCAAAAACTGTATTTAAAATGAAATGAGAATGAGTAAACAAGATATGAAACTGAAATAACTTCAACCAAGGTTAATTCTATTTGTAAAAAACAGTTCTCTTGAATTATCATGCCAGAACAGCATTTTTATGTTACATATTGCAATTATATATAAATAACATATGCAATTTTAGTGACTTCTGGTGAAGTCCCAAGATACATGAATACACAGAACCTTTCTGCACTATTATGAACAGAACACAATCCTTGTAAGACTATGTGACTCCGAAATACAAAGCAAATCAAAGTAAGCGTTTCTCTTCTGACTTGTTCTACTCAGCACAGAACAGCCCCGTTACCTTTTGTGCCTGCAGCGCAGCTTCCCGCTGCTGCCAGCGCTTGTAAAGCCCAAACAGAGGGGTAGCTCCATCCACCCACTGGATGAGGCCCGACCTCGTTCCCAGAGGAGTCACTGAGTAGTGCCTCGCGTGGAACCGCGGCGTCTCTTGCCGGTTGATAGTGGCGAACATGGTGTTCACAATGGATAAGAACTGCATGATTCTTTCATCTAGGTGCAAGTCTTCCAAACCTGCGGTGAATTTGTTTAAAATTTAGCTTCTACGTAAAAATTCTGCTAAAGTCCCAATGTTTTTTAAACCTACTACATTTCAGACTATGTGTATCTTCATAATATGTAGAGTAAGGATGAGTTGTTCAGCCTAAACCCAGGTGCTAACATGGCATTTATCTAACAGTTTATGCCAGCTTGCTGTGTGAGCAGTACACACAGTAGTTACAACATAACAAATATGTCTTTCCCTTTCAGGGAAAGCAAAGAGTCTCTGAAGGTCTCTTTTATGGGCTGCCTTAAGCTTCTGGAAAATTGCATCCAACTAATCTTATCAATATTCAAGCAGAGCATGGCTTCTGATGAAAGCCTTGTAAAGAAGGGATCTGACTTACACTCTAATAAGACAAAATTTCTTCAAAAATGTATGATGAAGTGAGAGGTAGGAAAGAGAGAGAGCAAATGCTTCGAACTCCTCTTCCTCTGTATCATTCAGGAAAATAAAACTAGAGGTGCACCATGTAATCTTCCTAACTTTAATACAGTCTAATTTATAACAAGAGACAATATTTAGTATGAGAAACATGCAATTACTTACCTTTGAACAGGTAGGGATAGTTCTTCCCATCTGAACCCAGGAAAAGCAGCTTTTTAGGTTTGGTTTTGGTAGGCAGGATCGTGATGGTGCTGCCCACACTGTGGATGGTGACTGTGTCCCTGGTGGACACCTCTCCAGGAAGTGCTATTTCGGTGTTCATCATGGCAGCCAACCAAGGACTGATTTCTTCCAGTCGTAAGAGGTAGCTGGCCCGTTTCTGTGCTCTTTGCTGCAAACTTAGCATTACCTATTCCAAAGAGATTTTTTTCTTTTAGGTTGACACTGACTTCAACAGTTGGCATTAAGAAACAAAAACACCATCAAACCGGACTTAACGGTGGTCATCTTCCAGAAAACAAAGATTTTTCCTGAACTCCCCTGCACCCTTTGCCATGCTGCTAATCCAGATACAGGTTAGGATGAAGATTACAAAAACTAAACAACATCCTTTATGCAGCAAATACACCCTGTGCAGTGATAAGCACCAAAGTCACAACAAAGCATGCTCCTCAAGAGGTTTGCTCCTGTATTTATAAATATTTGAGCTTTGGCTAAAGGCAGCAGCATTTAGCAATCTCCTGTTTATGTATCTGAATGCTTGCTTGTTCTGCAAACCAGAAGAGGAAGTACAAGGAAAAAAGTCGATTTGCATGAAAAACCTCAGTTCTGTCTAGCAAGACTTAAAAACATCAGGATGGCTTTGCATAGCTGAGTGAGTATTTTGTTTCTCTTCAGACCCACAAAAAACTAAGAAATGACAATAGACAAAGTACCCCTGGGAAGGGCTGATCATCTGAAGGCTGCTGCACAGCCAAGGACTACGCTTAGATAAACAGAGAATGAACTTGTTAAAATTTATACAACTATACACTCAAATGCCAAAGTTTCAGAAAGACAGTATTTAAAAGAAATAAAGCCCTCTGCTCCCAAAGCTGACAGCATCCCAGACAGCAGAAGATGCAAGATTTGAAAAATGTAAAGTTATTTCTATGGATAGAAATGCAATAACAGACAGTCAATAGGACTAGCTACAGGCAAAAATTACAGTCTTTTAGTGCCCAGCATGCCTGTGCTGACTGCTGAGCAAAGTTTCAGGCTGCAATTCTGATATGGCAAGAGAAGAGCAAGAAAAGGAGAGGGTCAAGCACAAGGTGCAGCAAGTGTCTCTGCACTGTACTCTTCATCTGGCACGTAATACCTCTTTAAATGGGAGCCAGCTGCTTCCAGGTTTAGCAGGATTCAAAGGATTCTTAAGTTTCTCTAGTGCATTTTCAATTGCATCTCCATAGTTATCCTGAAACCATTTCTCATGGGGAGTTTCTGCAGGAGCTGCAGTGATGCTCCTCACATGTTCCAAAGCAAACACAATGGGCTTCATCAGAGCCGTGTGCTTCTCACGCATGATGGCTATCTTCTCCTCTCTGTTACAAAAAACATAAAAAAACTTCCTCTTAATGCCATAAAACCAAGTTACCTCATAATCAGAGCATTAAACAACAAATGAGACACTGAAGGATTCACAAAAATTATTACTTCTCTAAAATGAGGTCTTCAATTATGATCATATTAAAATGACATTCCTCACTGAATACGTTTCACTGAATCACACTTTTAAAATAAAAAACATTTTAAATGTATTGCTCACCACCAGAAACCCTGATTAGAAGCTCTGAGCAGAAATCACTCTAAGCAACTGATTTCCTTTAATAAAGAACCTTTTTACTACTACTTCTTGAGGATGCACCACACTATAAAGAAGGGGAAGAGAGATTCAGATCATTCTGTTCTCCCATTCCATGTCAATCCTGACTATAGAATACAAGAGGCATTCTTAAGTTTAGCCAGGTGCCCAGTGAATGAATCTGCTCTTCCACTATTCCATTCACAGGAGAACCCAGGTGAGGGAGAAAGACACACTTGCTCAACACTGAAAACTAAAAGCAGACTAAGACATTCTGTTTGCTCCAAATATCTGCATTTACAGTGATCTCTAAATAGATTACACCCTTCAACATGCTTATACTCATTTCATCTGACTTGGAAATTGAGAACTAGAGGATCTCATCATCCACAATTCAATATACAGTGGGTTCTAACACACTCTCTCATTTGACTGGAGTAGTAGCTGTAGCATAAAATGTTCCTGAAATAAGGTCCAGGCTTACAAAGCACAGCTGGGATAGGGTGAATTCAGGAGCAACACCACTGTTGATGTGTTTGACTGCGCGCTTCCCCAAGAACAAACATTTTTTAGTAATACAAGTGATAACCATAACAAAGACATACTTCCGTAAAGTGTTGTTGTTTTGGACCCTCTTGACTTCATCTTCCAGCTGCTGAATCCGCCTGAGGACATACATGTGCTGCTGCAGCAACACTCCCAACCAAAGCTCATCCCACAGAACTGTAACTCTGCGCAGCTCAGCCACCAGCATCTGAACCTGGGTAAAGTAAGATTCACTTTTTTAAAGAACTAAAATTCAGATTTGTTTCTGTAGATGAATAAGTTGAAAAAAAGACAGACATATACGAAGGTTTCAGCAGGCAAACATCCAAGATATACGAATTACGTATTTGTGGTTCAAGTAACACACATCTGGATTATTTACCTGCAATACCATTGTTGGATTTGCAGCAGAGAGTTTCTCCACAATTTTGCTGTAGCAATCTTGCATCATTGCTTGATCTTCATTTAATCCAGCTTTTGTATCATCTTTACTACTTTCTTGGGAAGCTGGGGTGCTCCCTCCATCACATTCACCACCCAACAGTTCTTCTCCTTGAATATTACCAAGCAAAGTAGGGATGGCAGAAGGCAGCTTGTTTCCTAAATTAAAAACAGATTATAAAATATTAGCTATAGTAAGATGCATCACTCCATAGTTTATTTAGCATCAAGTCCTCATTAAGTACTGGTGAAGTATGCAAAAAATATGCAAAATCTGGTAAATCAGATCAAGGGTATCAGTGACGTCCCATAATAAAAAATATTTTTAAGATCAAAACTGAGAAAACAAAAAACCCACCTCAGTATCATTCTGTCCAGTATATAAAAATACATTAGCTTAAGTTTATTTGAACACTTTGTCTTTTCTCCATACCTGAAGTCTGGGACTCACTGCTCAGTGAAATGGTTCCCACTATTGCGGGATAGAGGATGAGATGAGGAGAATCCTGAGCAACTCGACACAGCAAGTTGCAAATGCTCTGACGAACATACACCTCAGGGTGATTCAGGCGGGAGAAAAGCTGAGGTATGATACCTGCACAAAGAGGAAAAGGAAATGTGCTGATTCACTTCATTCCACTTCAAATAAGGTAGAATTTCATTTTTAAAAGCATGTCTTTTTTGCATAGGGAGAGCATAAATCAAGAAAGCACAAATCTATTAATTTACAGAAAAGTCCAAAAGAAAGTGCAATTTTATAATAGCTGGCCTCCTCTGTTTTGCCTCCCACAGTAACTCCATGACCTTTGAGGGAAAGTCCCTGAAAAACCAGAACCTGCAGTGTAGTGACAAACAAGTACTTCTGAAACATGTGGCTTTAGTCACACATCTTTCTCAACTACAGCTAGAAAAAACCCACTCCGTTTGCTTTTTAAAGTGGTCATATGATGTGATACTTCACAAACCACATCTCCTTTCTCTTTCCCATGTCTTCAAGTGAGGGAGGGAGAGGATCAAAATCTGTGCTGCTTATCTGCTTCATGATCAGAGCGTGTGGCAGACTTTAACATCTTCAATGACACCATTTAGTAAAAGATAAGAGTCTCTTTCCATCACGTTTAAATAACAATTTTATCAAAGTGAAACAAACAGCTTTGTGCATTTAGAGAAAATGCCTCAGAATCCATTTCAACAGCTAGATAACACACATTTACCTCTCCAAGGAGCAGTAGGTGTAGTTTCTAGCCCATGCTCTAGATACTGTCTAAGCTCTCCAGCGTGTTTCACAAGCAGTCGTAACAGCCTCAGGGTTGCCATCACAATTACATCATCAGTGCTTTGCTCTGAGGTGTTCCTTAAGTGCAGTCTGGGATCTTCTTCATCAAGTGCAACCTTGAAACAAAGAAATACTCCTCTAAATATATAGTTCCTCTCATCGTTTAGAAAAGTCTGTAACTTTGTTTCCACATCAACATGAACACTAACCTGACCAGCATTGAGTTTGAGGAAAGTAAAGTATGCACTGCAGGACAGTTTATAGAGACTGAAGATTCTGTCCACAACTTTCCTCCAGACTTTAATTAATCCTTCTGTTGCATTTTCATCAAGATCTGAAAGCCAGGGACAACTTGTTAATAACTGGCGCCATATCACATCCACCATATCATCTTCTTCATTGTCCTCATTTTCAGTGATTTGTAGAGTCATATCTTCATCCTAAATGCAAATAAAGGGAAAGCAGATTTGATTAAATCCTCCAACAATTTCTAAAAGCAATCTTAGTTCCTAAGGCAGTTTTGGTCCAGCAACTCATGCAACGGCATTACTTGATCACATTACCACAGTTCATCCAACAGGTGTGTGACCACTTGGCTAACAGATGGCTTCTTGTACTGTCTGAATTTCAACTTTAAGGCATTTACAAGAGTTAACATGAATTGCAAGAAGAGGAAAATAAGGTTCATGCTGAAGTTGAACATTTTTTTAAGCAAGCAAATCTACACTTACTTGAATCCCAGCTGGCCGACACACTGCCTGTCCAAGAATTCCATAGATTTTCTCTTTATCCTCCTCTGCAATGTTGTCTGGAAGCAAGTTCTGAACCTCAGATTTCTCCCGGGGGAGCAGCCGAACACCTTCTCCCTGACTGCAACATTTAATGAATTATTGATCCCTGTTACATGAGTATTTGTAGAGCTACTGAAAGGCTATATATTAAACTTTCTGAAGGAAGAAATCATCTTTATCTCAGAATTAAACTAGCTTTGTTTTACAGAGGGCAAGTAATCAAGAGAATATTCATTTCTCTGCTCACATGCAACTTCAGACCACAAACAATAATCATAAATACATAGCCCAGGTTTATCTTAAGAAAACCAACTGTGCAGTATAAATTCAACCATTAGGCTGCATTTACCTGGCATTATCAACTACTTTGCGGCCCCATCTATAAGCCCAGCTAGCCAGGGCTGCCCAAGACTTGGCCACTTCAGGTGCCTGCACTGAAGACAAGTGATACAGCTGGCCCAAGATGAAGTCTGGTTCTCCAACTCCAATGTTTACTGTGATGGGAGAAATAGAGCAATATGTGTTACGGTGTAAAACCTACTTCTGACTTCCTTAACACAGAAAGTAACACCAGAAATAATGGGTATACAGTAATTTTTTAGTAAAATTAGTACCCAACAGTGCAAAATTTTCCAAAATGCAATTATTTTTTAGTTCTGACACTGCTTCAAAACAAAGCCCAGTTTCCATTTGCCAACAACCACTGCTGATACTCCTCAATTCCTTCCTCTTTCACAGAAAGATGGAACTGAGCTAAGTAAGGAACTCCAGATCTCCAAAGGAGCACAATGCTTCAGAGAGCAGATTTCTATGAAGTACCCAGAGCACTGTGGTTGTGTTTATTTGTGTATATATTTATTTTTTTCGCCATCAAGTCAGAAAGCACCTACTGTTTATCATACTAAGTTATTTATGAAATCCATTTTTAAAGCAAGAGAGAATTTATCTTAACATTTAAAGAAAAGTCGGCTAAAAATTGGGAATGAGAGCACACTTCGCAGCAACAGCAGAAGTGTTCAGATTAAGTACAGATTAAAGATCATGGAAAATCCTGAAGTACTTTTCACACTTACGAGGGCCTTCATAACATAAATCCTGTCCATGCTTAAACCTGAAAGATCTAATTCAAACTCTAGCAAATACACAAGCTGAAAGCAAACACACACACAACAAAAACTGATATCCTCATTACAAAGAAATACATCCCAGTTTCTTCCTCAGGCCATCATTACTTGAATGAGAAAAATGTGACAGAAATATGAAATATCAATATTAAGATGTTTGGGTTTTTTAACTGTGTATAGTTACCTATTGCACAAAATACACACTGTTGGCAAATGTATTAGGAAAACAAATACATGAGTGATGGAGCACTTAATCGTTATCAACAGAACTGGTGTTATCCCTCAGTGTAATTATCAGCAACTAATTTTAAAAAAGAACAATGAGAATAAATCTACCTGTAGATTCACTTTCAATCCTAGGATATTCATCTTCTAGAGTATTAACAGCTGGCAGATCAATCAAATTATAGATGTTTTTGGACAAGGTAGACAGACCAGTGTGGTTTTGCTGCTGTCGAGCTCTATATACTTGTTTCAACTGTCCCGAGATCTCCTTCCATTCTGCTTGGATCCATTTAGCCAGTGTGAGAATAGATTTAGCAACTGCATATTCAGCTTTGGCAGATTTGCAGAAAGATATGGCACAAGAACTCAGCATTTCCATGGCATGTGTTGACTGACCTGAATATCATGAAAAGCAGATCTTCAGTACACTGTTAACCTTATTTAGAACAATCCTGAAATTCAGCATACTCACATACAGCTTGTAGCAATATATCTTTACACAGAAATTTCTCTTTTGAAGTTAAAAATGACAAGTGTGAAAAAACTTGTGAAAACACTTTCAGACAGACAACAGCTAATGGGGATGAAATCAGCTCCTAATGATACTGCCCTGTTGTGACTTCCTCAGGGTGAGGGGAATTAGCCCGGTCATAAGGACAAGAATTGTACATCACTACCACATAACACTCACCTGCTGTATACAACAGCTTTGTTTTCTCAATATCAAGTTCAGGACCCCATTTTTCATCTATCTGACCTGGGGCAGACAGTTTTTTAAAGTGCTGGACTAGGTCCTGTGCAGTGGTGGTTTTCCCCAGCTGAACTTCACTGCACTGGGCGAGCAGCCGTGTAGCCAGGGCGATGTTCCCTCGCTTCCGTGCAAACTTCGCTGCTGTTAAGCCCAGTTCCATCAGATGGCTTTTAATTGGGACTGTCGGCTCTGAGGAAGAGAGCAAGACATTGTAAACAAAAGGATTAAACCCTTATCTGACACACAGAGAATTTCTGCCCAATGAATTCTGTACATGGCCATCAGTAAAAGATTGCTTCAGAAATCTAAATTCGTTTTTGCTGCCTAGAATATTTATATATCCCATCTCAAACAAAAATTATATCCATAGATTATCTGCTGGGCAAAAGATTTTTTTCCACTATAACCGTTCTTCTCAGGTAATAAACTTACTTGTCCCCTGACAAAATATTTTTCTCCCATTACTTCTTACCATCCTGCACATTGAAATGGCTTTCATGACTGTTTTTGAAGACTCATTATTCATAGTGTTGAAGTGTTCAAAAGTGAAAGCATTTAAAGGATGAAGTGATGAGCAAGTAGGTTGTTATTAGGAGAGTATACAACTACTAAACACTTCAACGCTGTCTACATCACAGCAGTAATTGAGATGAGTTGAAAAGCAAGACACCTAAATGACAAGATTTGGTTTTTAAAAAGTACTCCTTCTAAATAAAAGACAATTGCTGCTATCACCAGCAGACAACTGAAGTCCAAATTCTGCATTTACTTTCCCTAACACCATAATGAGGGCTTACACACCTTCAAGCTTTTCCATCAGTTGGTTCTGGTACACCGTGTACCTCAGTGCATGCATCCATGGCCGTACATCGTGCTGCTTGCATGACCTCAGAGCTTCATTGAAGAGAGGGATGAGACAGTCCTGGAAGAGGCACAGAGGTTGCACAGTTGGCAATAGAGACAAGTTTACCACAAGGCATTTCCATTAATTAAAACCAAAAGCCATTTTAGAGCAAACATTCTTATTTGTATTGGCAGCCAAATTTTATCACTACCTAAGAGAAGTCTGTTTTATGCTTAATTTTGAGAGGACAACACTAAGAATTGCCCAAAATCAAGCAGAATTGTTTTCTGAACAATGTGACTAGAAATTAGATCTAGAACATGCATACTGGTTGAAGTCTGACATTCAGTTTTTAATTGCCAGAGTGATTTTTTTATTAGAATATTTTTAGGTTGCTTTGAAAGTAAATTATGTGCGTGGTATGAACGAGTGTTACAAAGTATTTAGAGAAGAATTACCAACACTCTAAAAGGCAACTACCAGTAACACTTCAAAAATACTGTAACTGAAAGAGAGGTGTATTTGTAACTACAGAAAGAAGTCCAGTTGAGATGTAAACTTATAAAAACTTGGGTCAAGGCACATTAGAAAACTAAATGAGGTGTTTTAACAGCATGATTAACAACAGTCAAAACAATTAATGCACGTTTTATATTCAATACTCTGTGACATGACATGAAAAGAGACATTATTTGGTTTTAAACACAGAATTACCTCTGATGTGAGCCTGTTGCATACAGTGTTTTCCAAAGCAGAAGAACAATACAGCTGAAGCGTGCTCAGCACTGGCAGAGACTGAGACACGGTGAGCGTGGAAAGCCTCAAAGGCCCAATAGCGATGCGGGAGGTTTGCTTTAAGTACTTGATAAGATTTCTGAAATAAAATGATCGGGACAGTCATTTTTCATAGCCAGACTTTAAGAGTTAACAGTCTTGTTGAAGTTACTGAAGAAAAAATAAATTCAATATCTTTAAAAAGATGAGAAAGTGCTGCAATATCACACAAGTTACATTACAGTAATTTATTATTATTAAACTGACACGCAGAAATACTTTATCAACCCAAGTACTCCAAGTTAAACATCATCTTTTTCTTCCTCAGTAAGCTTATAACTCACAACAGCTAGAACTGGCAGCAAACTGCCATAGATGCTGAAGCTTTACACAAAGTTATGTTTAACAAACTAGAACAGGTTTTCACAGTGTATTACATTAATTCATAGCACATTTCAACTTACTCAGACAGTGACTGCCACTTTTGCTCCTGTTCTATGTGGTTTACAGCTGTTGCCAGACATACTGAACTTCTCAAAAGCTGTACTTCAACTGCTTTTTGAAGTTCTCTTGGATCAGGACTTAGCATATTAGGAAGGAGCTTCTTCATGTCTACATGGAGATTAAACAATTGAAACCAACTAGAACTGCCAAATTTTATCAAGTTTCACCATCTGAGAATGCATTTTTTGACAGAAAGGAAGTTTGGAAAAAAACTCTTTTAAAAATATATATATTTTATATATGTATGTATTCGTATTAGAAATTCATCACAGATTACTTATAAACAGTCACATTAACTCCAAAAAACACATCTGCATCAACATTTAGGATGACCACTGCCAATCATTTTGAAACTTGATTCATAAAGGTTATGGTCAGTCCACTGAACACAGCAAACTGCATTCAGAAGTTTCAGTCTGTCATTTATAGAGACTGATACATCAAGAAATATCGACTTTTGCATTTGAAGTAAATGTTAATTTATGCATTTATACCTATTTTTTCTTTGGATCCCCCTGCAAGCAGGTTGATATTTTCTCCTGGTAATAATTCTAGTTGTTCAGTGCATTCAGTAAGTTGTCCAGACTCAAAGCTGCTCAAAGATCTGCAATTCAACGTTTATAGTTTTATTTTCACATTTCTTACTTCACTCTAGTTGCTAAGTATATTATACAGCAAAAAGAAAAGACTCAAGACTAACTCCAAATCCTACAGAGCACTTATGATTAATTCTAAGCAAAAAATCTCAATTAAGACATACATCAATAAAAGGCACTAGTTCTGCACCAAATGGATGAATCCAGTATGGGTGAAAGAAGAGTTTCCCAGCTATGAAGCTCTCCATATTACCATTACACTGTATAAAATATTCTTCTACCACAGCCTGGAATGAAAAGTTTGTTTCTAAACTCTTCCAGTCAAAGAAAATACCAAACTTTTCCCCCCAACTCTATGCACAGAAAAATTTTAGGGCAGAATTTTATAAGGAGTTTCAACTCCTCAGTTTACATGAAAGCAAGATTCCAGAAATACTGGAATATTTGCAGGTCATAGATTAAATGCATTTATATTGCTGGAATGCCTGAAGCAGCAAACTTAACTTTTTCCCCTCCACTGTTCTACATTAGAAAATAATTTGAGCATTACAGATTTTTACAGAACTACACAAAAAATAGCACTGAGAAATTAAGACTTCATGCCTCAGAAGACGAAATACTCCAGTGTTCAATATTCTTGTTACTGTCTATTGAAAAAGGAATTACTTAAGTGCCTGCATTAGCAAAGAAACAAAAACTCAGCAGGTGAAATCTTCAATTTTTCTGAATTATTTTGATCCTCATTACTACAGAGTCTCTTAGCCTGCTCAGGGGCAGAGTTATCAAAGTGCTGTTCATCCCCAGGAGTTCTTTATAGGATATTTCTCATGATACAGTATCTTACTTTTGTGATTATCTAGATGAAAACTCAAACCAGTCAAAACAGTGAGACCTCTGCAATAGCACAGCAAGCATTTGTGATGTTTACCACAAGTACAGTGGGTTTAGTTTACAAAACCACAAATACTCAGAAATGACACATCCATGACAAGCACCTCCCCAATGAATGAACTGCACAACATTCAGCTCCTGCAGTGAGAAAAAGGATTGCCCCTTTCTCTGACAGCAGCAGTCACCTTTTCAGACCTGCAAGATTTTATTTCACTGCTTCTTTCTGTGCTTTTATTTTCAAGTAAAGAAGTTTCAGTCAAAAGGATTTTACTATGTTTACCACAATCATGCAGCAACGGAAAGCAATTAAGTTGTCAAAGAAAAAGAAAGGATCCTTAAACTTTGAAGGGCTATTCAACGTCACAAGTATTTTTTTCAAGAACTAGAAAAATATCAAAGGTCAGGAAATAAATGCACAAGCTACAGTTCTAAATTCCATTTAAAAAAGAAACAAAACTAAAAAACTCAGTAGCCATGACCACTTCTTTCCTATACTTTTTACATTAAATAAGTTAAGGTATCTTTAAGAACTGTACCACTGAAATACATTTTATTTAAGTAGTGCAGAAGGATGCATCTTCTGCTGAGTGAGGCAGAATAAATTTGGTATCTTCTTCCTTCAATGAAAGATTCTTTTCTTGAATACTAAGCAGCCTCAGCAGCCAGAAAGCTACAGTAGCTATTCAGAATGTTACCTCTTCACTCATCTGTAAATGTGACTTTTCACCCTCCCAAGAACACACCTTTCTTCTTTGCAAGCCTCTATTTAGAAACTGACATGCAATTTTAAAAATCCATAAAGCTTTAATATTTCAGTTGTAAAATAATGAACTCCAAGGTACGGCTGAATAAATTAATTATACCCTTACTTTATGTAGTTAAAATCTGCTTTCAGATTGATTGAGGTATTACTATTGCTTTTCTTCAGTTCATGGACCATGTTTTGCCACTCCTGAACAGCAGACCAGTCCGCAATGGAAATGTAACATTCACAAGCCTTGTTACCCAGGTAGTTTATCACTTCAGGTGAAGAGTCACTTGGCTTAGTCAGAACAGTTTTTCTAGTTTCTCCTGTGAAATGAAAAAATTTTACATAAACATGCACTTAAATATATATTTTAAAATAGCACTTCTGTTACTTAAACATTATTGCTACATCTTTTGTCAAGAAAAGCTCTTAATTAAAAAAAAAATCAA
>VYZT01013508.1:0-11284 GCA_013400735.1 Pomatostomus ruficeps
ATTGCAGGAGAGTTGGACTAGATACACTTTAAAGGTTTCTTCCAGCCCAAACTCCTCTGTGATTCTAGGAAGTAAAGCGAAACATGCAGCCAGGAATTAGAAGCGCAGAAGTGTTAAAGCTTTGCTAAGGATGGATGGATTATAAACAAGTTCATAAAAGGTGGAGGGTGACTGAGGTGAAAAAGCTCATGGTGGTGCAGAAGGATGAATAGTGGGAAAGGCAGAGATGGAGGGGGGAAAGGAAATTGCGAGCTGAGATGGAAAGGGGGAGGGAAAAATGCACTAATGGAGGGGAGTAGAAATGGTGAGGGAGGACATAGAACTAAAGAGATAACAGCTATGATTGAAATAAACCATTTAATATGAGAAACTGAACTGAAAAAGAAATCATGGTAAATAATAGGAAGAGAAGAGAGACATAAGAAACAGCGGAGGATGAACATGTGCCAAAGCTGTATCCAAACCAAAATGAAGTCCGGAAAAAAAACCCACTAGGAATGTAGAGCACTTTAGAGGTAGAAAAAAGACTGGCTATTTCAATAAGGTTAAAATCTGTGTAAACTCTGGCCCCTGCACAGAGTTTGCTGAGCCATATCAGAGATAAAACATCTTTCCTACTCTAGGATTTTGCTTTGTGTTAGCTGCCTCCAGCCTGCCTCGTGTTTTGATTTCTTGTGAAGCAAACCAGATCAGCCAGTTCAGTCCACCAGTGGCTTGTAGGTTGCTGTACTGCTGGTGGTGGATTCCTGGACAGTTTCCAGACACAAATTTTACCCCTTCTGCCAAAGACTGATCGAAAGAGTTTCCTCTGACAAACACACCATAGCTGGTCATGTTTCCTGGATCTAAACAAACATCCAGGAACATGGGGGATTTAGCTGTACAATACCATGTGGGGAGTTGTGGGGAATTGGGGTGGGGGAAAAAATTAATTCACATCATATTTTGGTTTCATTATGGTTTTGAGATGTTTGGTTTTGTATTGGCATTCTTTTATTGTGTGTGTATGACTTGTTGTTATAAGCATTGCTTTTTACAGTTAAATTTGATGGTTTTTTCATTTGATGATTTTTGTAGTCTGTGTGAAGGGAAGAACTTAACCTGTGTGGACTGTGAGCCCACAGAGAACACCCTAACACTGCCAACACCCATTCCAGAGGAGGACATTGAGCTACCAGCCAGTGCATACTCATGCAGCAAGATGATGGACTTGGCTTTTCTAATTGATGGCTCCAATAAACTCTCAGAGGAGGACTTTGAACAGCTGAAGACTTTCATAATTGGCATGATGAAAAAACTCCACATCTCCCAGAAGAAAATCCGAGTGTCAATTCTGGTGTATAGGGCTGGTCCCACCATCTATCTTAACCTTAAAGACATGAAAACAAATTCTCAGATGAGAAGAATCGTCCAGAACATCAAATACACAGGTGATAAAGATGCAAATGCGTATGAAGTCTTTAAATACACTGCGGTGCATGTGTTTGGAAAAGCAGAAAGGACCAATGCCGCCAAAATTGCAGTGATATTTATAGCAAGCAAGTCTCAAAAAAAAATCCGCGACATCCTTGGGTTTTTGAAGGATAGAGATATCACAGTAATACCCGTGGGGATTGGGCCACATATCAATGTGGATCAAGTCAAGTACATTGCAAGGATGTTTCCAGGTAGCAGAGCCTTCCTAGTGAGCAATGTGTTGGAGCTAATGGACAACAGGGATTTCCTCATTGATCACCTGTGTGATCTTGGACCTGAAGAAAGTCCTGTGTTTCCAGCTACAGCTGCTCCAACCATGGCCAGTGTCATATTTCCCCCTTTGGAACTCACAACCCCACCAGCAGAAAAGTCCCGTCCCAACGGGTTGGATATTGCTTTTATTGTGGAAGGATCCGACAATGTGGGGGAGGAGAACTTCAATAAAGCCAAGAAGTTCATTGAGAAGGTGATTACAGGAATGAGCGTGGGACAGGAAAACATTCACATTACAGTCATGCAGTATTCAGAGGCTGTCAGTCTGGAGTATTCCTTTAGGGAAATACAGTCAAAGGAAAAAATTATTGAGAAAGTGAGAAGTATACCCTACCAGGGAGGAAGGGCTACCAACACTGGCAATGCCCTTGATTATATTTCCAAACACACATTTACATCAGTGAATGGGGGCAGGCAAGATGTTCCTCACTTGGTATATATGGTGTCATCCAGTCCTTCCACTGACGTCATCACACGACCTCCCAGGAGCATAAATGTTATTCCCATAGGCATAACCCCTAGTGCCAATATCCAAGAGCTCAGAAAGATCAGTCAGCCTAATGAACCAATTATCTTGAATAGTTATAACAGACTTATTGAAGAGGCACCTGGATTAGTGCTGCAGTCATGCTGCTCTAGTGGGATGAAATTTTGGACCGAAATTACAGGTAAGATTGGATGGATTTTCTGTGTGATTTCTTCTTTCCTCCATCAGGTCTCCTCCATTTACCCTGTGCACTACTGAAATTTGAAGGGTTCCCTTATCTGGTTTGGTATCTTGCTGTCCAAATGTCAAGGAAGGATTATATATCTTCTCTGAAGGCAGAGGATGCCCCAGTACAGCAAAACTGAGCCCAGTCTTGCAGTCTGTTTTCTGTAGGCTCAAAGTCCTTGTGTCCTTTTGTCAGCAAGGTACACCAGCTTTCAGGCAGCTTGGAAAGTGCCAGGATAAAACATTCTCCTGTCTTTATTCTTATTATTTTTCTTTCCTTAGTATAATATAAAATTATTCTTCTTTTGTGCAGAGACTTTATAAGGTTTTTCACGTTTTTTTCTTTTGTTTGCTTGGGGGTGAGTAGGGTGTTGTGTTTTTTGTTTATTTGTTTCATTCTGTTTTGTTGTTGGTTTGGGTTGGCGGTTTTTTTGTTGTTGTTGCCTGCTGTTGATTTTTGGTTTAGCCCCCTGAGAGTAAAACAGAATGGGTAGAAAAGCAGGAATTGAAATATCCATGTATCCCAATGAGTATGAATCTCAAGGCTTTCATTAAAGTGACATCACTTATTGTTTCAAATGGTCATTATCCTGCTTTGTTTTCCCAAAATACAAGTAGACCTGCCCTTTCTGCTCCTATCACATTAGCAGATGCTACTTTTGGTTATTATATATAACCTAACTTTTTTCCCTCCCCCTCTCACCCTCAGAGCTGTGCAACAAACCCATGGACATCATGTTTCTTCTGGATGGAAGTTCCAATATTGGAGCATCAGAGTTTGAGGAGATGAAGAACTTTGTGCGGGCATTTATTGAAAACATTGTGATTGGTATGTGTCTGCCTTTCAGCTCAAACACACAAAGAGGTTTTGTATTCATTTGCACACCAGCTTCTCAGTGGAGGTTTTTAAATTCTTAATTTTAAATTACTCATTCCAATCCCTCAAGAAACTGACTGCTTAGTGTTTGTTTCCTGACCCATGTGGGGTGGCTGACACTTTCTGGGAGTGCTAAGCTCACTGACCTTGCAGAGAGTGTACTGCTAGGGGGATAAACCTCTGATTAGGCCCTTCCTTATCTTTCGTTATCACTGCAGGCCCCCTGGCAGAGTGCTTTTTATCCTGCACATACATGAAGGGATCATGTGGCACAGGGAGAAGTTAGGGCATTGTGTGGGTTATACTGAGTCCATCTGCATGGTAAGGGCTACACAGGATCCTGTGTTTTCCCAGTAGCATTTAACAAACCTGGATTTTTTTTTTTTTGTTTTAAATCAGAATTGTATTTTTTTGACCCAGCATTAAACCATTTCCCTGAAGCACCCATTTTTCCACGGAGCTTTTTTGTGAAGCTATTACTGGTAGTGTTGATACATGTTTCACAAAGTATTGATAAACACTCATTGGGCTCTATATATAAAACCCTTCTTGGAGGGTTTTATATATAGAGGAGGAGGCCATGAGAGAGGTACAGCCAATCATTATAAACAACATATTGCCTGGTTCAATTTTGCAGATCTGATATTTTTAACTATCTATATAAAGTCTCTGTTAATAGTTTTATTCGTGCTTCTTACGTAAAGTATAATCAGGATGTCAGATAGGAGCATAACTTGGAATTTCTCTTCCTTCCCACTTGCAGGTCAAGCTCCCTGGATTCACTTTGTCCCATACATGTCTCTCCAGTGCTGTATGAGAGGGAATTGGGCATGAAATGTTCCAGGGAGCTTGGCCCATCTGACAAGTGGGGCATCAATCTACTACTTGTGCAAAACAAGGTGCACGTTGAAAAAAAAGGGGTTGTTTAGACGATTTTAAAGTGGAAAAAGAATAATACTGGAAGGACATCAATAAAATGAAATTCTCCAATCACTGTCAGATTGATCTGGGCTAAAATGCTACATGCTACCTCCTGATAGAAGAGCAAGTGTTTCCTGCAGTACTTGTCTTTTTTTTTTCATCTGGGAATAGTTCAGTTTTTATCTTTTGCTTGAAAATGCAGTTTTCACACTCAGATGGAAAACCAGTGTCTGCTTGTGCCTAATGTAAATCACAACCACAATGTCTTCTTTAGATTTATTTTTAAGATATTCACATACACTGCTTAAAGTGTTTCTTTTCTGCTCCAGGCAATTCTTCAATTCACGTGTCAGTTCTCCAGTATGCCAGGGAAAATAATCTAGAAATTTCATGGAACATGCCTCAAGAGACTGACAGGCTGGTGGAGATGGTACGCTCCATTCAGCAAAGGGAGCAAGGTCCTACCAGACTAGGTGAGTGATTTTGTGAATATTGATGTTTAAACAAGAGGGGGAACAAAACCCCAAGAAATGCTAAATATGGGCTGGCCCCAAGCACCAATTTATGTCATTGTGGTGGTATTTCTTGTTAAGGTTCAACCTCTTGTTAAGGATTGATTTTCTCTATTAAAATGTATTAATAGGTTACACAAATTATGGTTTATCTTTAATGTATTTTGGAAAGAAGCCTTGAAGTAATGCTCAGGATTTGCATTCATTATCTTTCAAGCAAGCAAAGCATAATTAAGAAGTAAGGACTTTTGTCATTAACCTTTCAGGCTCGTTAGTTGATTAGATATTGAGGAGCAGAACTGCTCATGCTGACTTCAATAGTTGCCTTTGCCAGATGTTTGTGCTGAGCCGGTGTAACCCCTCTGGTTAAAAAATAGCAAAACCGGAGTTAGAGTCTGTGTGGTGCAGTTCCCTCAGGAAGTGGCTGTGCTGGTTCCACAGAGACTTGGGCGGGCACAAGACTGGGGATGGTGCCAGGGAGCGGGGAACAAGGATTGCCTAAGGCAACACCTCTGCTGAAGAGTTACTTGTGAAATGCCATCTTCTGTTCCAGGCAGACAGGTCCACTTCAATTTTCATGTGCTAAAACATCACAGATTTCCTGCTAGGTCTGTGGAAACTCAGTGCACACACAAATATCAGTGGCAGGGTTCAGCAAAAAATTATTCTCCTGCAGCATCTTTCACCAGATACCCTGAGAATTTTGTTCTTCTGGACTGGAACTGCATTTACTCTGGCAGCCACCTAGCATCAGGGTCCTATAAGAGTTGAGGAATATACAGATATTTAGGGTCTTTGGACTGTAAAGAGTTATTTGTACAGAAAAGTGCGAAATAAAATCTGACTTCCATAGTTCACAGGAGGATTAGCTCTGATTGCTTTCTCAGCCTGGAGAAATAAAAATACCAGATGGCTGATGAGACTTCTATAGGCTCGTTGTGGGATGAGTTGTTGCATACAAATAGATAAGTTTTGTGAAGCCTTCCATGTAACATGTAGAGAAAGCCGCATGGAGCTGCAGGATGAACAGAGCAAACACGGCCTTTGGGAAATGAAATGGGAGAGGCAGCCACATGACATCCTCATTAGTAATTTGTTTATGTCTCTTTGGAAAATGCTCAGAGACCCTGATCGGGGATGTGGTGTAATGAACGAAAGTGGAATAGAGTAGAAGTAGTTCCTCCCAAATGAAGTCATGAAAATAAGTCACTGCCGTGCTGTCCTGCCCCTTGTGATGTGTGTGAATGGGGCTAGCTGTGCAGGGGACAGCATTCCCAGGAAGTGCCAGGTCACTCCAGCACTTTTGTCTGTGCTCAGGCCTTTGGAAATGCAGAGGCCACTTGACAAGTGTACGTGGCTCAGTCTGGATGCTGCAGTTTCTTAGGAAATCTTTTCTAGCCTTTGCTTGGTCTGAATTGACCCATCAAAAATATCACTGCTATCAGACCAGAGCTGTTTCTTCTTATTTGCACTGGCTGCCCTATGGTAGAGGCACAATTCAGTAAAATCGTTATTCTGTCTTTGTTGATACAAATTGTGCCGTTTGGGTCTAAAAAGCTCTAAGTGTAGAGAGCAATTCTCGCTGCCACTGCAAAAGCCTTACTGTAGAAAGCATTCCCTTTCCTGCATAATTTAGCCATAAGGAAGCTTCAGGAGAGAGAGAGATTTTAGTGGTAAGAAATAATGAAATACTACAGAGTATTTGAGGGCCTAGGAAGAACAAGAAGGAGCAGCCTATACCACAGAGCTTTCCCATGCTTGTGCAGTGGGGCCATTCAATAGCATCAGGCAGATTTTGGCTCAAGAAACCTATCAAGAAGCAGCTCTGGGGCTGTTCAGACCTCATGAAATCATGTACAACTTCACATAAGAAAAAAAAAAAAGGAAGAGAACTAACTAACTAAACACTAAAGTGATCTGTGCAAGAGAACTGAGAATCACATAAATGTGTCTCTGTTCAGCATTTGTGGGTGTTTAGGACAGTCACAGGGGGCAGATTGAGCAATCCCTACAGTAAATACTGCTTAACACTTTATAAAAACATTATTTTGCTTCCTTATAGCTCTAGTAAAAGTCACTCATTTAGGCTGACATTTTCCTGCCTCAGCCTCAAAATTTGGAGGAAGTATGTTCTATGTGGCTCAGCTGTATAAAAGCATCATTAGAGAAAGAAATGATCCCCCCCACCCCCTCCAAGAAAAAAAAAATCTTAAATATTTTTCTGCCACTTTCCATCATTATTAACATATTTGATTAGCAGCATTCAGCTTTGCTGTCATGACTAAGGAGGTATAAATGTCTTCTAAACTTCCCCTGTGGTTTTGAAAGCAAAGGCCCCCCTTAACACTTTTCCTCATTCAGATCTCTCTCCAACTGATGCACTCAATATGGAATTTCCAAAATCTTGCCCCCCATCACCCAAGGCTGGCAGCTGTCCTGATCAGTGGGCTCCCATCTACTGACAGGGACTTTCATTTGTTCCCCACAAATATTTCTGAACTGGTGGTGCCAGCTCTTTTTTGAAGCCAGTGTTAAGTACCACTAATATCATCCCTGAGCTGTTTTAATTCACTGTTCTCCAGGGTTTTTTCCTTGCTTGTTTTTTCTAATTAATTTCTTACAAGGTTTGTGAGTTGAGTGAGCTCCTGGTGGAGCCTGGGATCATCAGAAGCCTTTGGTGGTAAGAGAAATAGAGGATTTCCTGCAGAGACAGGAAAGCAGAGGAGGGGTTTTGGGGCCAGGTAGCCTGTTCCATTCAGTGGTGTTGGGCTGACAGGTTTGTGCTACTCAGGAAAAGTTCAGCCATTCACACATTCAATGTGTGTTAATGCCAAAATATCAGTGAGCTAAGAACTGACTGCTTAAAGCACTGTGGAATCAGTTTTCAGTTGCTGATTTGTTTCAAAATTAAAATAATCTTCTATTTTCAGTTAAAAATCCTGATTCAATGCCAAGTGAAGACTCTAAATTAAGATATAAAGACCAGCTTCAGGATTATGGATCTGGTCTAGAGGAAGGTATCCCTGCACATGGCATGGGGGTTGGAACTGGATGATCTTTAAGGTCCCTTCCAACCCAAACCATTCGGGGATTCTCTTTATATTTCCATGCTGTGAACACTCTTTCCAGTCTTAATATAGCCTCGTGCTTGGTGTTGTTTAACTCAGCGTAAACATTTATAATTCCTTTATTGGTATGAAAATGTCAGGTTTCTGTTGCGCTGCAGTCTCACAGTATGAAAATGTTCAGGTTGGTTGGTTTTTTAGCAGTCAATAATTTTTATTGTGGCCTCTGAGGGATCTGGTATTTCCCACTGTGGTGAGACGGAGAGACAAAGAACTTAGAAGCGACAGCTTCCAGCTTGAGATGGGGACTTTCTGAATCCCTCTAGCAGGCCAAAAGTGTTCATTTGATCATGTCTTCAGACATCTGGCTCTTTTCTCTAGAGCAAATAAGGGGAGAAATCCAAAGCGTTTTTACTACACTAAACCAAATTTTCCATGCATTAAACTGAGTAACTGCTTTTGGGGCCTTTGAAATAGTCACTGGTTCTATTATAACAGTACTTGATTTCTTGAGAAATTATAAAAATGATGGATTTTTTTCAGTTTGCAAATATGAATGGAATTTCTTAAAGTTTTCAGAATTAATGTGAGAAGAAGAAAAATGGAGCTGGAGTGGCTGCTGACCACACCAACCATGCAAAAGTCAAAGGATCATTAAAGAAAACAGACAAACACAGAAAGTTCAAGTACTTTTCACAAGTGAATGAAAAATTATTTGTGACTCTTACTGTGCAAAAGTTTAACCGAAAATATACTTGAAAGTTAAAAACAGAAATACTTTTTTTGGTAATTATTTGTAGGCCCAAAGGCAAATGAGTCAATCTTCTGGTGCAGTGACCATCCTAGAGCAATCTCAGGGATCTGAAATATATTCAGATTAATTTGCTGTATTTTGTTTTATCCTTATTTATTTATAACTCACATGCCATTCTGTATCTCACATTTACCTTGACAGACACAAAACTATTTGTAGAAAGGATTGTGGGACAGCTGTGTATGACAGGAGTTAATATCTGAGGTTGGTTATGTTTTGTGGTCAGGAATAGCAGTTTGTGAAATGGAATCACCATCACCCAACAAATAATGGTGTTTTAAAATGTGGTTTTTTGCAAGTAGAAAAATGTTCAAAACTTTGAGGTTTTCACTGAATATCCCGTGGCTGTTGCCATGTTATAGAATCACAAAATGGTTTGGGTTGGAAGGGACCTCAAAGATCATCTCGTTCCAATCCCCTGCCATGGGCAAGGACAACTTTCCCTATCCCAGGTTTCTCAGAGCCCCATCCAACCTGGCCTGGAATACTTCCAGGAATGGGGCCGCTACAGTTTTCCAGGGCAGCCTGTTCCACAGGTGCCTCAGGACCCTCTGAGTAAAAAATATCTTTGTCACGTCAAATCTAAATCTCTTTTAGTTTAAAACTCTTACCCTTGTCCTGTCACTACCTGCCACTGTAAAAAGTTGCTCTCACTCTTTTTTGTAAGCTTCCTTTAAATACTCTAAGTCTGCAGTAAGGTCTCCCTGGCATCTTCTCCAAGGTGGACAATCCCAGCTCTCCAAGCCTTATCAACAATCAGTGTGCTGAGTGAGATTCCTAAAGTTTGTCCATGCCTGCAGCCGCTTGGGAAAAGGGTATTTACTTCTATCACTGAAAAGGTGTGGCTGACATGGTGCAAGAAGACATCAAGTACAAAGTGTTGAGGAGTACTAAGGTGTTCTGTGGCTGTGCTGGTGAATTACCTATGGTCTGACTTCCAGTGTTTAACAAATGCATTTGCGATTATAAATTGCACAGTGAATTCCTCAGGCAAACCTATTTTTGCTCCATAGTTATTGCGGATTACTCAGAGGAAATACTCTTTCAAGTGTTTATTATTCACCAGTCACTGTTTGCCCCAAAATGTCATATCAGTCACCCAGTTTCATTTCTGCTTCCTGATCTGATAACTTCCAAGCCCAAAGGAGCTTTTAAGAAAGCTGCATATCATGATTCCCAGTGTAAATATTTGTGCAAATACATGTCTAAATGCAAGTACTAACAAAGTGCTCTCTTGCTGAGGTCATGATTATCAACAAAAATTTGCCTGAGTGTTCACAGATGTTAAATGAAGGGGCAACAGCTTCCCATTTAAGCCAGTTTGTGATTTGGTAGCTCAGGTAGAATTTCTTTGCAAGTTTTGTGGGGTTTGGTATGGTTTTCTGTTTTGTTTTTATTTTAATATGAATCACCCAGTCGTATTATGGATCACACAGAGTTTAAATTTCTGAGAGGTTGCTGGTAGTGTGGAGGCAAGACAGGATTTTCACACCCGTAGGGAAGGCTGATGAAATTAGGGAAGCATCGGATCTCCTCTAGGAGTGAGAGCAACTTGTGTGAACAGTTGAGGATGATGCCAAGCTGTGGATCAGCTCGCCACTGGATGTCAGTGTTGCTCAGCAGTTGGAAGCAGGAGTATAATCTCCAGAATGTCTTCTATCCTTTAGGGATGGCAATACTGCTGGAAAAGGTAACTACTAAAGTGAAGAGCGTAACTTTGCTATCGTGGAAAGGTAGTAAAGGTCCCATCACTGCATGGTTTAGGGATGGAACTAAGGATGGTCCTCCAGTGTTGGGATGTCTTAATAATGCTGGAAGGTTTTCAACAGCTTCCCATCACTGCAGAGATTGGGATGGTCTAGGGATGGAGCTAAGGATGGTCCTCCAGTGTTGGGATGTCTTAATAATGCTGGAAGGTTTTTAATAGCTGAGATCTTTCTTGTACATGCAAAAAAATCAGACATTAAAAGTCCTTTAAGAATAAATATTTTTCACTACCTACTACCATAACACACTAAAGCAATATAAGAGTTAGTTCTATAGTCTCCTGTGAGTTTTCTATTGTATCCCTCATTTCTGTCTCCATTTCTTCCTAGGAAATGCCATTGATTTTGTGGTCCAGAACACGATGTCAGAATCCCACGGTAGCAGACCCAGCGCATCGAAGGTCGCGATCATTGTCGTGTCGGGGAGCTCACAAGATGCTGTGGAGGCCGCTGCACTTTCTGCAAGAATGAACAGTAAATCTTGTTTCACTGTCACTATTTTTAAGTAGAATTGTTGCTTTTTAAGTAATGAACTAGAACAAAAGGTGGAAAATTAAGACACTAGTGTGTTCATCTAAGTTCTGGAGTTCCTGTGAGTAATGTTGTGGTAAGGAACAGACCTGAACAAAACGTGCCCCATGAAGATGCCTTTGAGGTACTGGGAAATTCAGGACCAGTCTGCAGTTAAGGCTGAACAGCTTCCACAGGGCTCACAGATTAGTAGCATTTCGTTTTCCAAGATCCTGTGGGTAGACAGGGATAACAGAAATGTGGTCTAATATCACAAATTCAAGGCTGCTGCAGGACAGTGAAACTTGAAAGGTTCACTGTAATAATAATAAATAAATAACCATAATAATCATAATAA
>VYZT01013519.1:0-15031 GCA_013400735.1 Pomatostomus ruficeps
TAATAATAATAATAGTAATGAAAGTAGTGTTACAAGTGGAAGGGGATTTTTTCCCTCTGTATGTTTCCATAATCCTTGGAGGTAACCACACATCTATAAGGTCTGATTTTCTACTGTGTTGCTCCAATATTTGCTTTTCCTCTCCGGTGAGAATGCCCCAGCCTTCGGCAGAGCTTCTGCTGTTGTCCATTGGAACGGCAGCAGTTTCAGATTCACAATATCACCTCTGTATAAACACGTCCAAACGTAATTAAGAACCTGGTCTCTCAATCCGGCAGACCTCAAATTAGCTTTCAAAATGCATATTAAGGGCACAGACAAATGCTTTCATGAAATTCCAAATGACCTCGGAGGTCAGGGTGAACAGAATTGTATGAACCTCTTTAATGTCCCAAAACTCTCTACAGAGATTTGCATATAAAATGAACCATTTTATGTCAAACAGATTTGTTAATCTTACAATAAAGAAAGCAGCACTTGAAAATTAATCAAAGTGGGTTTTCATTGCCCAGCAGAGGCCCTTAAAAGGACCTGACCTGATAACTGGAGGCTGTTATTGTGTGGTTGCTAAATTTAATAATTTTTGGTTTTTATTTGCTGAATGGGTTTGCAGGAAATAAATTTCCAGAGCAGATCAGTCTGCAATGGTTTCTTTGCTTCAGAAGTTCTTGCAGTCCTGGCTCTCTGTTTGAAAATGCTTCATGATTTGTTCATTATTTTAAAATTGTGTTTAAAATATGCATAAGTTAGATGAGTTGTCTTATTGAGTCTTTTGGCATTGAGTACACAGGTAGCTTTTTGCTTGCTTACCTTAATAACCTAAGAAATGATAATGGAAAAATTGACTTTTTTCCCTAGAAGACAAGAGTCTTGCTCATACAACCAAACTGAAAGGCCCAGATATTTCCAGGCCTGTTCCCAGGCCTCTCTCCTAAACTTTGGAAGCACTGAAAGTGGCTGCCCAGGGAAGCGGTGGAGTCACTGCTCCTGGAAGTGCTGAAAAACCCGTGGATATGAAACTCCAGGGCACGGTTTAATGGTGAACATGATGGTACTTGCTGGGTTGATGGTTGGACTCGGTGATCTTAAAGGTCTTTCCAACCCTAACAATCCCATTTCTCTGTGAGTGTTTTTGTTATTTGGCATTGCAGGAGGGAGGGACAGAGCCACATGGTCTTGGGTCAACCCTCTTGGGCAAAGCTCTTTGGTTGCTGTCACCATCCTCATCCCAGTGCCAGGGCTGAGACCTGGGGGTGATGGGATAAAGGTGGGATGCTGGAGGGATTCATTTAGCTGATGGAAGAACCCTGGCCAATTTTGTCCTGCAGAAGACCTAGAAAATACCCCAACCACAAAGTCGTGGGGTGCATCTCTGCTCTGGTGTCACACTGTGATGTTCCCAGAATAGAGCAGCTGTTCTGGTACAAATCCCTGCCTGAACTCAAATCGCTGTTTCCAGGGATTTTCACCTCCTCTGTGGAGGCAGCTGAGAAATCCCAACGTTCCTGCCTCACAGTTCATAATGTAACCAATCCACAGAGGGTAGAGAGGCTCAAAGCTGGTTTTTGTGGTTTTTTTCCATTCAATCTAAATACAGGAAAAACAGTTTCCTTTAGCCTCTTCTGTTATTTATGCTTGGCCTCAGCTAGTTTTTCAATCCTTAGCAAGAAACATTTTTTTCCCCCTCCTTGTAAATGCATTTGCTTAGGAATTTCCAAGATGAAACTGCTTTTCTGGGCCTGGGGCCGTAATGGGCTTTAATGGTTTTTAATTACTTAACTATCTGTTGTGACATAATTAAAACATCTTTCAACATTTCAGCCCCAAGAAATAAATATCTTCTAGGCTGTAAAATATGACTTGCAGCTTAATTTTTTGAAACAATGAGGGAAAGGTTTCTTCCAGGCTCAGTCACATCCAGTTTGCCTGTCAATATAAAGTGCTTCTCAGCTGTGTCCCTAAATAGCCTTGCTCATTCCTTCCCTGCTTTTCACTCCTATTTCATGTGTTTAAAGAGCCTCTGTCAGGATTAAAATCTATCTTTACCTACTTTACTAAAAAACCCTGAGAGCCCAGGAAAAAATAACTGTAAAAAGCCATTACATCTTGCTACAGGATTAGAATTTTTTTGGTCCCATGTTGCATTCTCTTCATCTCGGGAAAATGTGTACAATGAAAATAGATTAGCTCCAATTTAATCAACAAATTCTAGGTGTTATGGGAAATGGACTTACAACAGGTTAGGACAGAGCTATAAAACCAGAGCAGTGCTGCTGCATGGCATTCAAGGTTTAGGATAAGCTAAGATAATTAAAATGAAATCAGATAGTGGGATTATAATTATTTCTCATGCATTTTCCAGCAGAAGATAATCTTGTAGCTTTGAACTTTTCTCAAATTCAGCCTGAAATTGTTTGTTGCATTGATTTCTCTATCTCTATTTAAATATTCCTTTTCAGAGATCGTTAAAGGGAGTCGGTATTTTCTACGGTGGAGTTCCAGGATGCATGTTTCCCTGGGAGGAACATGATTTTTTTGGGAGGTTTTGTTAAATTCCAGCAGCTGCTATATAGGGACAGAGTTTTGCAATTTAACAGGGAGAAAAATGGAGAAAGCAGGCGCAGCTTTTTGTGACCTCTAGGAGTGTGTGACAAAACCTCTGGGGAAAAAATCCAACAAACCAGTTATGCCCTCAGGTTTTCTGGATGCTTTTTGAACTCGAGGGGAAGTTCCTCCAAATTCACTTTGTACCAGGAGTTCACTTCAGTCGTTGCTCCATCTGCTGTGCCAGTGGTCCTGGGGATGCCTCGTCTGCAAAAATCTGAGAATGCTCCAAGGACAAGTGGAAGATTTGGGGGGGAAATGGTCTTAAAAATGCCCCTGTGAGCAATCGCGGGTGTAGTTGTAGGAATTGAGAGGAGGTCACGTTGCCTCAGAGCTTCCAGGAAAGTCAGGGAGGACAAGGAACAGGAATAATGCACAGTGAGAGAGAGGGATCCTCAGCTGCTGAGGGGAGAAGGAGCTGGGGAACGATGAGTGAAATCAGCCATGCATTAGTTGGGTGCGTGGGAAATGCTGCAAAAACGCAAAGCTCCCTGAAGAATTAGGCTGTAACATAAATGATTCATTTTACAGGTAGTTTGGCTTTTTGTGGGTTGTTTTGGAATTGTTTTTTTAAGTTTTTCCTCAACTTTTCTATGGCTGTGGTTCTGCTATTCCGAGACTGCTAAAATGGTGGCAGAAACCTCGTAGTGTCTGTCTCGGGGCAGTAAGGAACTTGTCCTGGTGAGAAATCCTGTGACAGGTTTGGAAACGGTTTTCCATTTCCATGTAAATGTAGATTAACTTTGATTTAAGGGGTGGCATCATGAATCATGTTTGCATTTTATTTTATTTTATATTATTTTATTTTATTTTATTTTATTTTATTTTATTTTATTTTATTCATTTGGAAAACTGAAACTCTCTTGAGATCAGCTGTGCTTTCACCCATGGAATGTGTCCCTACTTCCTCCACTTAAAATAGATATACCCCAATCATTGCATTGATGTTTGGGATGGGAAGTATTAATTATATGATTCTGCTGTCATGGAAACCCCATGAAAAAAATCAGTATCTTTACATTAAGTGAAAGTTCTGCGTGGTCTCGTGTGAACACGACTTTAGATAGATGTCCTAAGGAAACTCGAGTAGAGAAGCAAAATTTCTAAACATGTCTGGTGTACACAGCATCATAATTATTCCTTTACTGGATAAGGCAGAAATTCTACTTTAGAGGGAGGGAAGGGTTGCTCCCTGTATGTGCATACATGGAAAACACCAACTCTGGAATTCCTTAGCTGCTCAGTGCTTACATTTCTGAGGTTGCTGTGCTCCCAGTGTGCGATGTAACCTCAGGGTTATTAAAAAAACACTCTTTGAAAAGCTCATTAAAAGGGATGTGTTTATTTTTGTCTCCTGATTTCCCTCAAGAATGGCAGTGGGGCATCGAGACACTGTTTGTAATCTCAGTTTGGCAATCAGATTCTGTTCACCTAAACTAGGGATAATAAGCAGAGTTAGATGTAATATTGTTATTTATGTTGTTTATCAGTGTATATTTATGAAATCAGGAGAGGATGCCCATCTCGCACTCTGCAGATCCTGTCTGGGGAAGAGAATCTCTTCAACACCCTCTGTGCTTGCATCTTTCTCCTCTGAAAAGGGCAGGGAAAGGGTCCCAGGAGCTCACAGAAATTCAGGCTGGTCCTCTCCACAGGACAGGCTTGGAGAGCTCCGTGGGGTGTCATAAAATCACAGAATATTAAGGTTGGAAAAGACCTCCAAGATCATCAAGTCCAACCTTGGTGCCAAGTCTTGTTGAAGGGGTTCTCTCAAGGCCCTTCCTGGAGCAGGGTGTGCACTTGTGCAGTGGAGGGAGATGCTGCTTTTGCTCATATTTCAGGATTTTTCTTACTGAGTGACAACACCCTGGGTGCTCATATCCTGCCCCTCTTCCTCCTACAGGACCTGGAGGAAAGGTGGTGTGTCCAGGCAGGGATCAGAAGCTGCTGCTTTGCTCCACCAGCATGTACAGATTGATGGCTGGAGACTAAAACAACTCAGAGAATTCAACATTTTCCTTATTGAAATATTAAATAAGAAAAAAACCCAAACATAACAAAAGCAGGAATAAACAGGAGAATCCTTCCATAGGTTATATGGCTGTGAGGACAGCAATACTAAATCGGCCAGGAGATATTTTAAAGAGCAGGAATCATTATCCGGACTTGCCAGCCAGGACAAGCTCATAAAATGTGAACCAAATCTCAGGATCCAGGCTGGGCTGCATCTCTCCTGCCCTCTGATCAGTCTTAGTCTGTTTATGGTTACATTGGTTAAAAGCAAAGAAAAAGGGAAGGGAGAAGAGACCGTGGAAATGTAAAATAAGAGTGACTCGGCCTTTGTAATGCTAGAGAGAGGAAAAGAAGGGAATCTCTGCACAGGGAACGATGGAAAAACCCTGTGAAGTGATAACTGTGCAGTCTCTGAAGCTCTTACCGGGACTGTTTGAGAATGCTGCCTGAAGCTAAGTGACCCATTAGCATCCTCTGCTGACCAAACACGGGCTCTGACGGTTTTGAAGTGGACAAGGACATCTAAGTGCCTTTGAAAGGCTGCAGTTTGAAGCAGAGGTTTCCTGGTTTGACTTGGAATTAATGAAGATTAAAATTAAAGGGGAAGCAGCAGCCAGTCTGTTGTCTCATGGGCTGAGCTTTCAGGATGTGTTGCAATTACTCCTGAAAGAATTAAAGCACCAGGTGAGGATGCACTACAAAGAAACATCCTTTTGTGGGTGAAAAAGAGAAGTAAATCAGAGAATCACAGAATGGTTTGGGTTGGAGAGGACGTTAAAGATCATCTCATTCCACCCCCTGCCATGGGCAGGGACACCTTCCACTATCCCAGGTTGCTCCGAGCCCCGTCCAACCTGGCCTTGAACACTTCCAGGGATCCAGGGGCAGCCACAGCTTCTCTGGGCAAACTGTGCCAGGGCCTCTCCACGCTCCCTATAATTTCTGTGAGCCTTTGTCCACCCATATTCGCCTCCAAGAGTCATAGTATAAGCACGAACAAATCTGTGCCCTGAAGAGAGGGGTTTGGGAAGGGGAAGAGTGTCCCCTCACACACTCCCTTCTAGCATGCCTGACAGGAAGATCCTTCTTCACACATATATATGGAGTGATATATTTAAAACACCTTTTTTTTTTTTAATTTCTGAACCAAAGAAAACCTGTCTGTTTGAGTGATTGAAAAGCTGATGGAGAGCCACGATGATTCACTGATTATCTGCTAGGGAGGCAGGACAACACAGGATTTTAACGTGGAAAAAAAAAAATTATCTGGAAATCCACGGTTTATTAAAAGTATCAGTTTGATTGGTGATTGTTTCTGGAAGAGAGGACAGATCATGCATCACAGTTCCCTGCTGGAAGTGCTTCTCCAGCTGGTTTGGGCACTGAGAGGGAATGAAGGACAGGATTTGGAGCACCAGGGGCAAAGATGAGTCTCTTGTCCCTTGAAGTATAAGAGACCAAAACATCCAGAACAGAGCAGCCGGGGAACAGTGGCTCTGTGGGAGCTGCAGAGTGGTGTGAAGCAATCAGAGAAGGATCCAAGGCAGCCTGGGGGACCTGACTGCAGCACTTAGGGGAAGAAAGGAAGGAAAGTGGACAACAGCAGGAATATTAACACCATCTCTCCTGTGAGTGTTGCTTTATTTGTAAGGAAGGTAAAACATTCTGGAATAAAGCAGCTGGTTTGTCACATCAGGATGATGTTGTCAAGTCTGGTGACTGGAGGACTGGAGGATCTGGTCTCAAGGAAAATGCCCAAGTTAAGGATTTCACTGAAGTTACTTTTTTGGTGTGTATTGGATAACAGGACCACTTACACTGTGGGGCCATGGAAACAGCCTTCTTCTAATCCACCTGAAAAGGAGAGAGAGGAATTGAGTTATCTGTGAAGATTTTAAATAGGAATAAACAACATCATGTCCACGGAGGTCACTAGGAAGGCTGATAGGTTGAAGTAGAAACAGACATCAAAATTAAAACTCTGTAGAATCTCTTAGAGAATCAGAAAGTGGATGAGATCGGGCTGGTTACCACTGGCAGCACATTTGCCTGCCCTGTGCACAGCCCGTGTCTCGATTTCATGGAGCAGCAGAGTGGAGAGGGACCTCTTCCTCTTACAGGGACAGTTTTCTCCTGGCAGCCAGGTGCAGATCTGACACCCTCAGACCAAAACCAAACTCAGTGATGTTACCTAAGTTCAGCCCTCCAAGCAGAGCCTGGAAATTTAGTATGATTTAAGCAGGAAGAAAGTAATGTAGAAAAGAAGTTGTATCAAGGAGCAGAAATCTGGATTATCCAGAAGGATGAGGCCATCCAAAAAAAATAGAGAAATTCTCTGTTGCTTTGGCTTGATCCAAACCATTCTCACAATGGAAAAATAACATTTCTTTGTGGATTTAATCTCCATGAATTCATTTCTTTGTCTTTCTCCTCTCAGCTACGAGCCAGGAAGATGAAGTGCTGCCTTCTCTCCATCGCGCTGGCGGTTCTGCTGCTCATTGTCATAATCATCGCCGTCTCCGTCAAGCGCTGACCTGGCTGAGGCTTGCACAGGTAAAAAACCCTTTAATCAAATCTTTTATCACACTCTGCAAAGTGCCTGAAAGACAATTTGGAAAGCTGGTTATGGTAAGAAAAAAATGTCTTCACCTGCAGGTTCAGGTCTGGTCTACTAAAATATTTTCCTTTAAAGGGTATAAGAAATTTCCTTAATGGATCCTTAAATGTGATATTCCAACAAAACACCATATGAGCCTTTCCTGTGATGTTTGTGTCAGGTTTGATTTTACATGGATCCCATAGCACTGCTAGCTAATGGATGCTAATTAATAGGATTAGGAGTTGGAGGTGCAGGAGTGTTAAAATCTCCAGGCTGGGGCAGGGTCAGGGGAAATCCAACAGCCCAGAGGTGTTCCCAAGTGCTCTTCTGAGATGTTCCAGAGACCCCCCTGAGGAGGAGGAAGACAAATAACTGGAGATTTCAGTAGGGATGAAAAATAAAAATGGATTTTTGGTGATTTTTGCTCTGGATTTACCTCTAAAAGGAATATTGACCTCTAGTAGGAGGATTGGGCTGTAACCTTAGGAACACTGGTGAGATATCAAAGCAACTTCATCCTGTTAGTGAAGTTTCACCTTTAGCATGTTTACTTTGTAAAACAAAATGTGCTTAAAATGTAAAATGTAAGACACAAAACCCCTTTTATTTTCCTTTTTTTCCCCTCATTGCCCTGGGACAATGACTCACCAATTATTTCTGATATTCTCCTTCTGATGCAAAGCATGTCTGGGTCTCTCCTTCTTTAGAAGTTTGCCAGGCCATTATTCAAGGAGAGAATATCAGATTTAGAGATTTTCTACTCCCCAAAGGGGAGTTGTGTGCCTGCTGCCAGGGCAGGGGCTCCAGCTGGTAAAGCCAGAGCCCAAAAGCAGCAATGGGACTTTTCCAGCAGACAGCAGCTCTCCTGTGGAATTATCCCAGGGAAAGTGCACGGGACTGAGAGATTTTGTTAATTCTTTTGTTGAACAAGAGTTCAGTGCTGCTGCAAAATGCTCTCCTTCCACCTGAGGATGAGGCTTCTCATGTGCCTTCTTGCCACTGGGAGCTAAGAGGGCTTGGCTCAAAACCATCATAAAAAGATGATTCTTCACGCTTCTTAAGCTTTAGAACTTTTTCTGCCATGGCGTTGTGAAGGTCAGAATTTGGGTACCAGAAGGAATTGTACAAATCAAAGAAAGAAAAAAAAAAATCGCTGAAGGATGTCAAGAACCATCTCACTGATTTGGATGAGGATGAGCACAAGCCCTACATCACTGCAAGGAGAAATAAATATTTTGCTACACTTGAATGTTTACTTTGGTGTTTGGCCAGCCTTGAAGTGAGGATGGTGTTAGTGAAATGGACCTTTAATTGACTGAATGTCCATGTTCTTACCGCACTTCCATCTGTCTGTCTGTCTGTCTATCATGTATTCTTATCCTTCTTTTACATAAGAGACACTGCTTATAAGTGCAAACAGCGATCTGTCCTGATAATTTAAATCTAGAGCAACGACAATAATTTCAGTTGCATTACTCTGGTTTTACTCTACGTTGGTTTGGAAATGTGTTCCATCACGATAATCTGTAATATAATACAATTTCTTTTGGTGTAGTTAAATATTCCCATCTACTGGAAATTACAAATCTCATCATCAGTTGACTACATCTCAACACATTTTAATCTAAATCCCTTTAGTGGAGAAAGTCAGGGAACAAAATATTCTTATAATAAAACTCCATTGGAAAACTGAAATTAATCTCCTGTTAAGAGATCCGTGTCTTGGGGGAAGTGAACCTAGGGATACTAATGAAAGCCCCAGGAAAAATATAATGCTCTACTTTTCATCATCAGTTGTGAAACTAATTATTGAGCTTCTGAATCAAGAGTTACTCTCCAGCAGTGGAACTGGAGGCAGGACCTGCACTGAGTTATACTGGAACAAGGATGATTTGTGATCTTTAAAAATGGTTCTTAATTGAGGTTAGCCCAAGTGGCGTGCAGCAGATTTCATATTTACACTTTGAAGGTTTCTAAACCAGGATGTTTGCAGGGTTTCCGTGTCCATAGTGATAGACGCAATTCTATTCTGAATTTTAATGCAAAAGGATTTTTAAAAGCTCAGTGGATTTTAAAATACCATTGGATTTAAAGACTACCTGAAGAAGTAGGTTCCCATAAAGCTCTCTTACACACTTCAGGGAGATAGGGAACAGCTGGGGTTTAATGTGTAACAGCTCTGCATGACTTCAGAGAAAATAAAGGGAGGAAAGCAAGAGAGGGAACTAATTACTAAACACTCTGGTTGGCAGAGGACATACCACTGAATAAAACCCCGAGTTTGGTATTGACTGGCAAGAATTTCCATTTAACATCTCCTCAAAGTGCCGGCTCCACGCTGGATTAGTAAGGAGCCAAAAGAAAAAGCAGCAGCCCCTCCATTCCCGTGGTTGAAATCCCATCTGCAGGATATTAAAGTTAGGCTTCTTTAGCTGTCGTGACTGGTGATAAGAAATAAGAAGGTCACTATTTGTGAATTAAAGAAATTATGCCATTAATATCCATGATCACTATTTATTGTTTTGATCATTAGAATGTAAAGTGTTCTTTGGTTTTTTTTAATTGGTTGATATTTCTGCTTTTGCAATAACGATACATAATCAACAGTTTTTCTCAAAACAAGAACTTTTTCCCCACACCACGAATCAGCCACGGCTTGGACAGCCAAGCCCATTCCTTCCACAGGGGAGATCACTTGATGAATCTTACAAAAAGCAGTTTCCCTGTGAGTTTCCTGAGCAGTTGTGCCACCCCTGGCTGCTGGCTCAGTGCGTGCAGAGGGAGCAGCTGTTCAGGAGAGCTCCCAGCCCTGACTCTGGCCTGTCGAGGGCCCTGCCATAAGTGTGTCACTGCTCCCTCGGGGCAGTTTTGTCTGGCAGAGAGAAAAAAGTGTCTGCGGCAAATGCAGAGAAGCTCCTGGGGACTCATGTCTGTACATTTGTTTGCTGACACCTTAGGAAAATAGCCCAGGAACTTTTGGGTCACGTTGTGCGCATTTTGGAGCAACACCACAGCTGCTCTTTTTGCTGTTCCGTCAACATCAGTTGACAGAAACAGGAAAGGAAAGGAAACATTTAAAAGGAAACAGGAAAGGAAACATTTAAAAGGAAAGCAGTGCAGGAGCAGTCTGAAAGGAGCCTTTTTGTTAACAGCAGCTTTGGATAGTGTCAGTATTTCAGCCCAGACAGACCTTCTGTGCCCTTCTTTTGACTCATTTGCATGAGTGCATACTCACCCAAAGTGACAATCAAGACTGTTGGAATCCTGAGTTTCAAGGTTTCTTTATAGGAAAATCGAGGTGACAAACTTTGAGAAAGATGCTGCATGTATGTGACAGCTGGAAAATATGGTTTCCAATGACAACATCATGATCTCGATCCCATTAGCCAAAGAAAGAGAATGAATGATGACTCCACTGGGCCCTTTTCTTGGAAGAAGTCACTGCAGCAGAGGTGCCTTCCCCATTACCAAGACACATTTCTCTCTGACAAAGGTTACTGGACTCAGCACACGAATTTTGCCATGTAGGTTCTTTAAATCCTGTGGACTGAGATTGATCAGATTCTCCCAGCCTTCAGCAACTTGAAACTCAAAGCCTTCCTGATACAGGAGACAGGTTATTAAATCTTTAACAGACATTGATTTGTTCCTTTTTTTGATAATTTGACCATTTGCTTTTTGAACCATCATAAACTTCTAAAATATTAAATATCCTGAGCAAGGAGTTGCACTCTGATTACAGTCACCGTGTAATCTTGAATGTACAGATATAAAATCCATAGAATCATAGAATGGTCTGGGTTTAGATGAGATCTTAAAGATCTTGTTCCAAACCCCCTGTCATGTGCAGGGATGTTTTCCACTATCCCAGGTTGCTCCAAGCCCCATCCAACCTGGCCTTGGACACTTCCAGGGATCCAGGGGCAGCCACAGCTTCTCTGGGCACCCTGTGCCAGGGCCTCGCCACCCTCACAGGGAAGATTTTCTTTCTAATATCTCACTTAACATCTTGGACAGCATCTCCTTAACCGGGCTGTAGTCCATATACAAAAAAAATAATCAGGCTCCAAGGATGTGTTTCCTCAATATGCAACTGTCTTGTTTTGAATTTAAATTGAATTAATTATCATAGAAAAATGAAAATATTCTTTTAGTTTGGATTATTTTTCTCCTCTCTCACAGTTACAGCTTTCCTTGTGTAATTCTCTTAGGGGTTTCTTATGTGGTTAAGTGTTTTATGTAACCTGATCAATGAGGATGAGGTTCAGACAGCTGATTTTACACAGCCCATCCTTCGTGTTTGTTTTTTTGCTTTCTTTCAGACCTTATGTTTTTCGTTTTGTCTGGGTTATTTTGGTACCTCGTGCACTACACTGTCCCTGTGTGCTGTTCCTGCTGCCACCAACAAACGCGGTCGCAGCCCCTGCGTGTCGGGGTTGCCAGGGCCAAGGTGGCAGAGAGGGAAGGAGTGACAAGTGGCTTGGTGGCACTTGGCATTTACAGCTCTGTTGTTCCTTCCAAGCAGGAGACGAGTCTGGGCACCCTCTCCTGACACACACAACAGAAATCCTGACTTTTGCCCAGCGCGTCTCTCCCTGGCAACGCCAGGGCGCTAAAGCACAGCAGCTCCTCCTCAGTGCTGAACAGAGAAATAATTTAACCTAAGGAACGTTGTAAATAAGGGCAAAGCACAGACAGCTTTATTCAGGGCATTGCTTTTGCTTTTTAAATGGTTATCACGGGGCTTTGTTGGTGTCTCTGTTTTCACCACACCTCTCTATGTGGCTTAATATGTGAGTGGCTGAGTTTCCAAGCTTGTTTCAATCTTTCAGGCTCTCTAAGGGTCATCATATTTTTGGCAGCTGTCATTGAAATCCTAAAATAATTCACCCCTGTGCCCTGGCTGTGGCATTGTTGCCATGTTTGCTCTGCAGCACAATCTGGAATCAATAGCTCTGGAATGTTTTTTTCCCCTGTATCCTATTACGTTGAAAACGTTCCTACATTTAGAGTCAGGCGTCAATTCTCGTCATTTCAATTCTTGTCTTTTAGCCCATAATTAATTGCTCGGATCCTGGCATCCCAGCTCAATTGTTGCTCTGGCAAGAAGACTGAGGTACATTCTGATTCTGCAGTAACTTTTTGCTTCAAATTTAAGTGAGTCAAAAATGAGGTCTGAATTTTCACTGAATGATATATAATGGGCCTGGGTTTATGATTTGGCCCAATTTCTTAAATTAGGCTAACATTTGTATTCTTTAAGACTTTCCTGGTTCCAAGGGCCGTGTCTCCACTTTTCTCTGCTCAATTATTTCCCTGACAGCACGTTCAAATCTGTGCCACAATTGTGCAGAAGAGAGAAATGATTACTTGTATAAAAAGAAATTTTAAGAGACAAGAGGCTGCTTTATGCAAAAAAAATCCCTCAAAATAACAGGGTGAGGAAGGCAGAAGTGTCAGGAAATAGGCAGATTTATTTCTAAGAATTCCTCTGAGTTTTCACTATTGAGACAAACCTTCAAGCAGATTAATGTTTGATGGGACACCGGACAATCACGTTACTGTGTTTTAATGTATTGCAGATTATGATTGTTGCCCATCTTATGGTCTTTGACCTTTACAAGCATCCCATAATGCCAGGTCATTAACTCTGGGAGAGAGTGAAAGGAGGATGTATCACGTTCCCTCTGCTCAAGAGTCGCTGTGCAGACAATTCCTGCAGCTCAATTAACTTGAATTCATTGATTGGATTCCGGAGCCAGTAGGATTTTGGAACAACCAGCAGCTTTCTTTGTCCCATCTCAGGTTTCCTTTCCATCAGGAGGAAAATGGGATATTCCCACTGAATGTCTGTGCACGACGCTGACCCTTCCAATGGATGCCAAGTCTCTGATCTGAACTTCCCAAAGTGCTCGGAAGACACCAATTATTTATGCTTTGTAACTTCTTTAAACTTTAACCATCCTGACAGTCCTCTAAGGACCTGGCAGAAGGGGCTGACCTTCAGCACAGTCAGTCTGAACTGTGAAACAGCACAAAAATGGGCTGACCCAGACCAGTGGTCTTTTTGGCCTCACAAACTGTCCCATTCACAGATATTTAAGGAAATAACATGAGAAAAGCTGATATTTCAGCTGGAATTGTGAACAACACCAGCCCAAGTGTGGCTTTAGGTGATTAATATTTTGTTTTCAACTTGGAAAAGATTGTTATAAGTGTAAAATATTTGAATGAGTGAGTGCCAAGTGTGCTCTTCCCTATGGACAGTCCCGATTCCTCAGGAGCAGTGGTGTCGGAGGCAGGGAGCAGTTGGTGCTCGGCTCAGGGAGCAGTTGCACAGATTAATGGCTCAGGAGGGTTCTCTGAGGCATAAATCAGTAGCCCCAGGAGAAGGGAGGATTGAACTCTTTACAGGAGCAACGCAGAGTGAGAAACTGCTCTCATGTCACTCCACCACTGTCAGCTGATATTTTCAGCTGGAATTATTTTTGTCCCATCGAGCCCCAAAAACACAGTGAGCTTGTGCTGTTGTGAGGGACCAGAGCAAAGATCAGCACAAGGGAGCCCATCTTTCATCCTGGTGCCCATGGACTGTGGAGCGAGTGGACTTGCAGTGAAGTCACTTTGGGAAGGTCTGTGGTTCTTTTTGCTAAAGCTAAAGCAGTGATTCCTCTGTGGAGAGCAATTCCTTTTGGCCTGGGTATAGTGGGGACGTGGGTGAGTTTGTTGCCACTGGGTGCAGAGCTTGGTGTTTGGGGGATCAGGGGTGGCCAGTTCTGTTCTAGCCTGTAATGATCCAACAAAACCCACAAATTCTGAATATTTCATCATCATTCCAGTCATCTCAATTGGCTGGACATTGCCTGTGGATGGGAACTAGAGAATAAATCTCTTGTTTTCCTTTTCTTCCGTGTGCAGCCTTCACTTTTGCCTTATTAAACTGCCTTTACCATGCCCAAATGGTTTTTTGTTCCATCTTATTTTCTCCACTCCCACCCCTGTTGCAATCCTGCTGAGGAGGGGAGAGATAGAGCAGCTTGGTGATCACCTGGTGTCCAGTCAAGGTCAGCCCACCACAGAGTCCAATAGGTTTTTTTGGGACTAGGGCAGCACAAAGTTCATCAGAGCCACCCCCGACATGACAGGATCTGATTCCTGTTGGTATCTTGAGATCTCGGGCTGCTTGAGAGCGTTACTTGACTGTTATCCTTGGTGGTGGTGTCAAAGCAAAGCAATTTTGGTTTGTCTGGAAGAAAACCTGAAAATCAGCACAGGAGATTTTCTCTGGTAAAAGTGTGCTAAAGAGTAAATATTTTGTCATTTTTGGCTAGAAAAACTCGTGTCCCAGCAGGACAGATTCTTAGAAAGGGAATGCATCTGTGATTATCTCTTCATGAAGATGTTCGAGGGGACAGTGGTTGGGGTTGTGCCTCCCAGAGGGAGGCAGATGGGAAGATTGTTCTGCTTCTTCAGTGCCGAAATTCGAGTGCTGTCTCGGGGATGTTCAACAGGTTGGAAAGCGTTTCAGTGTCAGAGGAAAATCCTTGCAAGTGATTAAATGTCCTCTTTGAATTGCTGTGCTTGGTCCCAGCCATTTCCTCTGCAGCCCTGGTGGTGGTCAGCCTTTTTCTGGGACATGGCCTCATCCCATGATGTGCTGCAGGTTGTTAAATTCTCCTTTGCAGCCACGTGACTCTTTCCAAGCAGCCACAATGATCTGGGAGTTATCCTTCAAAACTGAGAGTGAAATCAGGGCTTCTTCAAGGCTGTTTCTGTGACCTCCTTTTCTTCTTAGAAAATAAAAATGTAAAAATA
>VYZT01013521.1:0-25759 GCA_013400735.1 Pomatostomus ruficeps
TGGCAGCTAGGGGGTTTCCCCTAAGTTCACTGCCACAGGCTCTGCTCTAACAGCATGCTGCTTTCCTTACTGCTGCTTCTCCTTGAGACTGAGGAGGAGAGATCTCGTTTCTGCTTCCTTAGAGCAGTATTTCAAACTGTCTTACTGTTCCTCTGTAACAAAGAAATGTGCAAATTTTATCTTCCCATTTTTGAATATTTTCTATTCCATCTCTGTATGTATTAAGGATTCTCATTATTCCTAGAACTAATTCTGGTTTTGCATTGTATGTTTGGAGATGTCTAAAATGGCTATAGACGTTGAAAGGGACTATAATACACACTATAGTAGATCCATAAATCAACCCAAGGAGTGACATCATCTTTGCTATACAATTATCATGTCATTTTGGCAACAAACATATTTTATTTCTTACCTGTTTACTATTTCATGCCTCTGTAGATTTTTAGGTATCAAAGAACATAAAATACTGAGGTATATTTAGACTTAGTTAGGAACCTCAGTGTTCATTGAATCAGGTTGAATGCTGGGAGAAGTTTCCCCAAGTGACGGATGGGGAGGGAACACTGTGTACCTCAGGCATGATTGCCATCCTGCTGCCAGCCTGGAACAACCCTTTGAGGAACTCAGAGCTGAAGGTGCTGAATGACATGCAATAATTTTTCATAACATTTTAAATGCCTGCAGGCATGCTGAAGTTGTACCTGGGTGTTTTGGATAGCATGACCTTAATGCCTTTTTTATATCTTGCCAATTAAAGTATGTCTGTAGTACTTTTCTGTGTTGCTGTGTAGAACTTAAGTATCAAGGGGTTTTTTTGTAAAAAAGTTAAGTAACTGTGATTTGTTTGTTTGTTTTTTTCTTTTTCACTACACTGACTTTATTTCGTGTTGCAATAGATGATTAAGAGGAACTGATGTAAGGCTGTCCTGGGAAATTTTAAATGCAATGTAAAACTTCTAACAGACATCAGTCAGCTTTGTCTGTGTCTGAGACATCGGTCATTGAAGCTCCTGTGGTAGCTTTGATACTCGTGTGTGAATGTGCCTTGTGCTCAGTTTTAGTGTTTATGCTTGGTGTCCCTACAACACTTAAAGAAGAAATTTTGATAGTTTATTTAATTATTAATTGTACATAACTTATCAGACTTGGTAATTAAATATTGTGCTAAATGTGTTAATGATGTCAGAGGTCTACAATGTAGCCTGATGCACAAGGGAATGAGCTCTTTGATCCCAATGACCTGGTCACAACAAGAATTGCTCCTCTGGTTCTCCTTCTTTCCCTCTAAATTAAGTTGAAAGAAATATGTAAGTATTAATTTTTAAATGGGCATCTCTTCTTTATGGTTTCAAGCTGTTTTTGAAATTTGGAGTGACACTGGGAAAGTAGAGTCTGCATCTGCAGTCAGCTAAACCATGCACAGAAATGGGCTGAGCATGACTGTACAGGAGCTGACATGTCAGCCTGGTGATTAGTGAAATTCAGCCAGGAGCCCATAACATTGGGGAGATCACTGAAAAGGTCATGGGAGATCCCGATGCTCAGTGACACAGATGAGCATCCTCGGGTTTTATACTTTCAAAAGTATTAGACAGAAACTTGAAGTATTGGCATGCACCAGCGAAATCTTCTTTTATTTTCTGCAGTCCATGCAGGCCATTTTACGTTAGCATTGCAATACATGTAGCAGTATTCAGTACTGCTGAACTGACATCCTTTTGTAAGTGTGTTGTAGTTCAATAGCTTTGTAAATATTGCTCTATGAAAAAGGCTTCATTTTATTGGAGTGAAGCAACCTGATAGGCAATAAATATTGACATAAGGGCAAAAATTTCTTGCAGATGAAGGCAAGTGTTTTTATAATATGTTACAAAATAAATTTAATTTTCTTTGGTTTAGGATTTTAATCTGATTTTGTAAATTAGTTGCTGTGCATTCGGTTATCCCCGCCAAAACCCTGAGATGCAGCTTTAATGTTATAGAAACAGAAGAGAAGAAAAAAAGGAAATATGTTCAAATTCGTGCAGCAATGGTTCATTAAAATCTGTGAAGATTTGAGTGGGAAATATTGTTAATATTTTGGCTACTGTGATCTTTAAAAAAAGAAGCTGAGCAGATGCAGTAAATTACAGTTTTGATTTTTTATTAAAATAATTTTCTCAATAATTGAAGATATTTCCCTTAGTTTGGGGGTAAGGGGTGTTTTCTAGGGGAAAAGAAGGGGTGATTCATAATGGGAGAAGATCTTGTAAAGCCATCTGCAAGTCTTCTATTGTTTGCCTTGTCACTGCTGATTTACCCTACTTAAACATTAATACTGATATTTGTTCCTGTGTTCTGCAAACATGTTTGTGTTCTCCCTTTCTGCCTGTTGTCTGATCACAGCAAAGAACATTTATTTGTAGACAGATCTTTAAGATAGCTTTTATTCTGTCTTCTTTTAGATATGTGTATTAATTCATTGATGAAATAATTTCAAAGACACAAGCCTGAGGATGTTAAGTATTTCCTAAGACTTGCTGAGAGATAGATATAGGTAGATAGCTTTTAAAGTTAAAGGCTAGTGAAAGTAAACAGGTGCTTTGTATAATGCCACATTCAAAAAGATCATGTTCTTAAAACCTAAAAAGTTTGGTTTGTTGTTTGTTTTGGTTTGTTTTTTTTAAAAAAATGCCCACAAATAATCCAGTAGTCCTCATTATTCTGGCGGGGTAATCACTGCTAAAGTATCTCCATAATGCAGTGCTGTTAAACAGCTTGCATTTTCTTAACCTTTTCATTCTTTTCCTAGAGAGGCAATAGATAACCCAGAGAACTGCTTTTTGAAGTTTTATTGAATTCATTGACTTCTGTGGGAAGCAGATCAGTCTTTCTTCATGCTACAGCATAGATTAAATCTTTGAGGATTTTAGGTTGGTATAGTAACAAAGTATTGTGCACATAAGTGTTTGGATTGTTGGTCTGGCTTTTGTTGTGATTTTTTTTTTGTGTGTTTTGTTTATTCGTTTTTAATTATAAGGGATTTTGGAAACTTGGATAAAAATAAAAATTATTTCTTCTTTGATGGTGAACAGTGTATGTCAGTTTTCCCATGGTGCAATTTAGAGACACTAGGAATTAGTGGCCCTTTAAAGTGTTGATGTGCTTAGATGAAAGGGAGGTAGGCTTTACACTGCAAAAGAATTCCCATGTGTATTTGTTAATAATTATTTTTTAAATCACAATTCAGCTTAGTGTTAATCAAACACAGAGTTTATAATATGTTTAGAAAACTGATTTTGCCTGGAAAATACTTGCATTCATTAGTCAATCAAATGTTTTATAGTCTGAGTGTTTCATATAAGTTAGAAAGATGTGCTACTTGGGCATGGAAACATCTAAACAGTCATAAATTTAATAAACTTTTCTGTTGTAAAACTTTTTTTTTTTTTGATCATGAAAAGATTTCGGTCAAACACTTAAAATTTGAAAATATAAAAGTACAAGAGTGTTTGCTTAAATGGAAGGCTTTGGAGCTTTATCTTCAAGTCTAAACTGAGCTTCGCATAGGCGGAGAAATGCAAAAACCTTTTTGGAAAATTTCAAAACAGAATGATAAAGGACTGGCTCTCATTAACAAACTTGAACTATGGCTCCGTAGTAAATTAAATACTCTATAAAAATCGTTTAAGGAGTGACAATTAATTAGTTTGATATTAAATGTTTAAATAAGTGAAGAGTTATAAAGCAACTTTGTTTTTGCTGAAAAGAGTGCAAATGAAGTTTGTTCTTGCTTTGTGATGTGTGTTGTAAACTGTCATTTTACATCACAAAGGACTTGACTGATAGTACTCAGCAAAATAATCTGTTGTTTGGTTTTTCTTAGTTTTGGTATTTTTTTACCGTTAAGTGCTCAAAATTGAGGGGAGCACTGAAGGGAAAGTTCTCACTGAGACAAAGGGGGCAACCCAAGTATATATGGTGTTAAACAAGAAATATAAAGCTAACAGGTGCCGTTGCAAAATATTAAAACCATCTGAATTGTTCTTCATTTAGATGCTTTGTCAGCTGTTTAAATATACAAATTATATTCTTTATTTTAGCACTTCTCTTTAAAAACCAAAAGCAAAATTTCCAGATTTTCTGTCAGAAATATTTTGGTTAAGGGTGCAGGACCCAAGAAATGAAACTGAGACATCTTGTTTTGAAAACTGAGAAGTCTTGTTTTGAAAATGGAATGAAATATTAAAGAAAAATAATAGAAATAGAAAAACAATTCTTACTGTAATATTCCTTAAAAACTTCAGGGGAAAGAAAAGCTATTTCTGAATGTCATTTACAAATCAAATATTTTCTTGCCTTCTAGCACAGCTTACATAGCATATACTGGCTTGGATAAACCTTCCTGCACATCATCTGTGTTGTTTTTGTAGCTTGCTGTGAAATTATGTGCACATGTTCTCTGATGAGAAGAATTTTCTTAGAATAGACATTACAATGAACAGTCATAGAAGTCTAAAAGTTTTAAAAAAAAGTATAAAACCCCAAACATTAAAACTACAAGTTTCCAACAACCAGAAGAAAGCCAGATTTGCCATTAAAGTATGCAGGCTTCTCAGAAAAAGAAAAAACCAGGTTACCTACAGATAGACCTTAGGCAACCAACATATTCCTAAAGCTGAAAAACTACTGTTTTTCCAATCCCTTCTCTGCTCCAACGCTCTCTGCTTTTGATCTTCTAATCTGTTGTATAAAAATGAGTAGTATTGTGTAGATGTTTTTCACAAGAATTTTTTTGCTAATGTTTTAGATCAGGGCAGCTTGTGCATGCAACTCTGGGAAGTCTTGCAGATGTGCACAGAAGTGCTTCTCACCCATGGCAGAGCAGATCTCTCCTTCTCTCCTCCTCCTGTCCTTCTTTCTTTCCTTCTTTCTCTTTTCCAGACAGTTAGGGAGCAATTACAGCAATTAGAGATCATTGTAACACATCAGTGGTTGTCTTTCTAATTTTGTTATAGGTGAATGTAAGCTGAATGTAGAGAAGACTTCCAAATAAGCTGGACTGATGTGCGCAGAGAAGGAATGAAGTATGGATGTGAAGGAACGTAGGCCTTACTGCTCCCTGACAAAGAGCAGGCGGGACAAGGAACGTCGCTATACAAATTCTTCTGCAGAAAATGAGGAGTGCAGAGTGCCTACTCAGAAGTCTTACAGCTCCAGTGAAACCTTGAAAGCTTTTGATCATGATTCCTCTAGGTTGCTGTATGGAAACCGGGTAAAAGATTTGGTCCACAGAGAAGCAGATGAGTATACCAGACAAGGTAGGCAAGATGTTTGAATTCAGAGTCTATAATTCATTAGTGTCAAGGCATTCTTGCTGCAGGAAGAGTATGTTATTACACCAGTTTCATCAGTTCTGGTAATACTCTACACACATAGTCCCTTTTATCTCCCTCAAGGTTTCACAAAGATGGGGAAGCATTGTGTACCATCTTTGGAATAAATAATATATGATGTACAGGAATAAAATGGCCTGTGTTGGGCAGTGGGTCAGTGACAAGATTGCAGAGTCAAGTGTGAAGCATTCAGGCCTTACAATTTAAAAACTAGACCCCCAGTTGTTTGGCTCATTAATAGGTTGACCAAAAGTTTGCCATTCCAGTGTATCTAAAATGTAAATAGGTTAAAAATGAATAAAAAATAAAAAAAATATGAGTGTTCCATATCCATAGTCCAAGCCCTACAAATAGGTTTGTGGAAACATAATATGTCTGGATGAGCATCCAAATAATGCATTAGCTCAGTGCTTTTATATTTTAACATACAAGGGCAGTAACAGAGCACTGTACAGTAAGGTAAATTAGGTCACATTTTGTGCATTTGGGAGTGTTGGATGATTTTTTTAGTGGTTTTCTTTGATATGTAACCAGATGGGAACAGGTTGCTAAAGCTTACTGTTGAAATTTTGAACTCAGGACTGGGGTGACATGAGAAGTCTAAATATTCATCGCGATGCTCAAACCTTGACTGAATATGGTCCTCTTGCACCTTGCTGTAGCTGACTATGCTTGAGCAGAGGGTTTGGACTAGATAATCTCAAGAGGTCCCTTTGGATCTCAGGGGTTTTGAGTGATTGAATTTGGCTCCCATTAGGGTTCAGCACTTGCGCATCATTCTTGGATTCGAAACTGTAGCGTCTGGAATTGATAGTTCTACATTTCACAACAAAACTACTTAAAGTAAGGAGGAAAAACAAAGTCATGAAATGTGTAGAGTACTGCAGCCCAGCTACCTAAAAAGATGAAGCTAGGCCAGGAGCTGTGTGAACCTGACTCAGTCTTGTTTTTAAAGCTATCTCCTCTTTTATGCGGAAACAAGAGTAGATTTAGAAATCTTCCTTCTGGTGAGAAAGTCCTTAGTTATAATTTTAGAATATCTAAATTATTTTCCCCATTGATGTTTTTTCTGTGTTCTATTTAGAATAACTTTACATTAAAATTGGAGCTGGGCAGATGGTATTGACTTCTTTGCCTACTAATGTTTGCAAGGGAAATAAAAATATTTCTCTTAGGCTCATGTAGCTGAGGCTTGCTGCTACTCTACTCTACTTTCTGCTGTTTATTTTTGGTTTCTATGATGTGTTGAAACTTCCAGGTACCACTATTTTCTAGTTTTTAAGTCATTAGTCACCTTGACATCATTACTCTAATGAGGTAAAATCAAGAGGAAGTTTTCTAAGACCTGTACTATAGGCACTTTCTTAGTACTAGTAATAAAATTATGTCAGAACAGGCACCATTTATTTAATGAATTCATAAACTATTGCCTGACTAGAATGTTATTCTTTTTTGTGTAAATAACAAACTGGAAGAAGTTATGTGGTCTGGCATGTCACATATGAATGGTGCACTGGGGCTTCATTTTTATTCCTTTTCACTTTCTTCAGAAAAGCACACAGTATTTAGCTAATACTTATTGCCCAATATGCAATAAATTGCATGTCTACAGGCCCAAAATGGCAGTCTCGGATGGATAATGCCCCCTTCACCTTTCAGTGGTCTCAGCACTGTCTTCTATGCCCATTTAATTTCCCTCATTGTCCTTCCAATTCTTTTTATATGGCTTATTGGCTTCCTGCAATGCATACTTGTTTGGCCCCTTTGGGGCCTACCTGCAGGTTTGATAGGGTCAGGTAATAAAGGGCTTGTTTTATGCAGTGTATTCCTTTGATTCATCTTTGAGAATCTTTATGGCTTCTGGCATTGGAAGTATTTTGTGGAAAAGGTCTTCAAGGTCATTTCAAAGGTTTTTAAATAATATATAAAAGATGCTTCCCTGTCGGTTATTTTTTTCCCCTCTGCCTAGAAATAGTTTGAGGTATGTGGTTTTGTTGACAGTATAATTGACAGCCTCCTAATCCAACAGGAAATTATTCTATAAATAAAAAAGGCAACCTTAATAAATACCTTTAATTGGGAATGAATTAAAAAAATTAGTCATGACCAGTGTTTCACTTTCTGCCCTGATTGTATAAAATAACAATATGAAATTTCCAGTATCAGCTGGAAAGTTACTGGAGTGGTTATGCATTCTCAAGTCTCTCAAATTGGAGCAGTTAAAATCATAAAATCATAGACTCTTCTGAGTTGAAAGAGACCCATCAGGATCACTGAGTTCCACTCCTGGCCCTGTGGAGGATACCCAAAGAGTCACACCATGTACCTGGGAGCATTGTCCAAACGTTTCTTGAACTCTGTCGGGCTCATGCTGTGACCACTTCCCTGGGGAGCCTGTGTCAGTACCCAACTACCCTCTGGGTGAAGAATCTTTTTCTAATATCCAGTCTCTCTGACACAGCTCCAGGCTATTCCCTCAGGTTCTGTCACTGTGACCACAGAGAAGAGATCAGTGCCTGCCCCTCCTCTTCCTCTCACAAGGAAGTTGAGACCACAATGAGGTCTCCTCTCCGTCTCCTCCAGGCTGAACAGACCAAGTAACCTCAGCCACTCCTCATTGCCCTCCTCTGGACACTCTCCAACGGTTTAATGTCTTTCTTGTATTGTGGCACCCAAAACTGCCCCCAGCACTCAAGGTGAGGCTGCCCCAGTGCAGAGCAGAGCGGGACAATCCCCTCCCTTGCCCTGCTGGCACTGCTGGGCCTGATGCAGGACAGAGTTGGCCCTCCTGGCTGCCAGGGCACTGCTGACTCACATTTAAAATGTCAGTATATTTTTTATGCCTGATATTTTAGGGTAAATCCCTGGAAAGCTTTCTGCTAGTGAATCAGAACTTTCCCGTCTCTTCTTCCTGAGTTGTTTCACTACATGTTTTTGTGCTTCCTCTTTCCCAAAATCCAGTGATAGGAATTCAGAAAGGGATAGTGTTGTTGGAGATAGGTGTGCTTTATTTAGTGATAGCTTTATTCCATGAGATCTTTCCTTGTGGAGAGGAGATTCTCCAATTGTTTGTTCCAGTCACTTGATATTTTTCCTCATGAGTTGAATTTCTGTTGTTTAAGATTAATTACATAAATAGAAATAAAAGCCCAAAAATATATATGTTTGTCATCATAATTCTCAAAACAGCATGTAAAACGTATTGTAAAGTGTTTGAACTTGAAATTATTATATAACTAGGGACTATCCTGTTACTTTTGAAACCCAACTGACAAGACTAGAAGAACAGGTAAGCTTTTTTAGGAAAATGGAACTGCATCTAGGCAACATGCTTTCAGTTAACATCCATGAGAGATAAGACTTAGTGCAGTCTCCTCTTTTTCTCAAGGCCTTTCACCTGTTGCAAAACTTGTTTTGTTTTAAAGATTTTGGATGACAATTATTCAGCCTACTATTTTTAAAACTTTTAAATTAGTTATTTATTTCTCTTTGTTTATAAACCTCATAGGAAAGCCATGTAAGTGAAGGCCATGAGCTTTTTCTCCTTAAAAGTAGTTTTAAGAAAGATACTCAATTTCACATTACACCTTTGTTGATAGTTTCTTGTTTATGTGTCAGGGAAGAAGATGACACCTGTTTTCTAATACTTTGAAGTATCCAACTATATAGAGTAGCCTGATTTAAATGTGCTTCTCTAATTGATTTTACTTCTCTAATTGAATTCAGCAACAGGAATGCCTGTAGTTAGACAGGAGCCATTGGTGAGGGGTTGAAACTAGACGATTTTTAAGGTCCCTTCCAACCCAAACCATTCTGTGGCTGATTCTGTGATTGTGTATTGCATTGTGCCCAAGTCTCTTACTCAATTCAGGATTAAAGCTGACAGTATGAAGTTGAATTTCTCTGTTGTAAAGAGAAAAGTTCTTGTGTTTAGAGAATTTGTATCACTTCCTGTGTGAAGTGATATTGAATACAATAGAAGACTACTATGCAAAAATATCTGAAAGTGTGCCATGACTATGGTGTAGGTAGGAAGGATAGTAGAAATACAGAAAGCAAGAAGTATTTTTAAAATTGCATTTGGAAAAAAAAAATGAAGTAGTATTTTAACAATATGAATACAATTTAAAAGAGATCCTGAATCAAACCTGGACTCACAAGAACTGAAAAACTTTGTATTAATTTAGTAAGAAAAATGCAAGCATGCAAAAACTGTTTTATTTACCATACTTTAAAGGGAAGAGAGGAATATTAAATACATCTCAAGTAGTCACTGTTCCATTTCAAAGAATTTTGTAATTGCAGAACAGTATAGTGGTTCTACAGAGAGATCCATGTATCATGTCAGTGAGATTTTGCACAGGAGCAGAGGCTGACCCACAAGCACGGGTGGCAGAATGCAGTGCAGGTTTGTGCATGTTCATCTTTTCTTACCAAATAGTCACAGCGCTGTTTGAAAACTGTGTAATTTAAAAAACTGAGTTGTAGAACACCTTTTTCTATTAGAATACCCAAGGAGGTAGTGTGGTTTTTGTTAGTTTTTACTCTTTGGAAGTTTGAGTCAAATATGATTTAGACTACAGATAAAGTTATTTGGTCTTTAAATGGCAGTGAGAACAACTTCATTGTGTTTATCAATCAGAACTGTTCATTGTCAGCCAAGTCTCAAGATCAATTTATTTTTGTTCTCTTCCTTTCACTTTTGCAGGAGAAAGTATTCCTATGCACAATTTTGTACCTTTACTCTTCTGGAATACTTAAGTACCTAAATTAAATTAAATGCCCTAATAACTCCTTGAAGCTGCTAGAAGAGAGGCTGAATGTACTAAATAAGTGAAGAAAAATAATTCCTTTCCTTCACAGTAAGCTGGACGACTCATACCAGGGTGCTAAAAAGAAATACCAAGTGCAGTATGTTACAGTGTGTGGCTATATCATAGCTATTGTTCAACTGCTATTCCCATGAAAATTAGATTTAGGTGCTAGAAAAATATCACCATTCAGTGAAAGATACGTTTTGACAATTTTATTTTATTATATAAGATATAGGACACTGTCAAGGATATATTTTTAAGACCTTAAAATCGCTATGTTAATTGAGACTAGTACCTAATATAATATGACTCCAAAGTCTATTGCTTTAAATACTAGCTGCCCAAAATGAGTTATTTGGATAGCAAAATGTTTAATCTTTTTAGTCACCATAAATGTCAACTGTAGGATGAAACTGTAGGTCATGTTTTAAACCTAAAGCTTGAGTACTCTTACCTGTCCGAAGCCCTGGAAGGATAGATACCTAAGAATGTTTTTGACTTTCCACTACGTGGGCTTTATTGATGAGCTGGTTTTGCCTATCGAGTAGGCAAGTGCTTCTCAATAGAACTGAATGAGCTTGCTTTGCAGGGTGTTTATATGAGGGTATGAAATAACATATTAGTGATCTCCCAATGAGCAAATTAATTACCATTCAGTGACATGGCAAGCACTGTCTCTCAAAATCTGAGGCAGGTATTAGAATTAGTGTTTTATGTTTCCTGGCTGCAGTGCAAGATGTATCCTGATTGTCATCGTGACAGATCCTTTTTTGTTATGCTGAAACATGGCCACCTGCAGCGTCTGCCCGATTTCAGTGGGTAACTTCTGTAAGCAGCATACAGTGCCAGTGTGTTATGGATAATTTTGTGGCCTTGAGCTAAGCACATAACCATCTGCCAGAGGTTTCTTTTTAACTTCGTGTAATACATGAATAATAACACCTATGTACCTCACAGGCATTTTGGGAAGATTAATTAGTTTGTTTGCAAAATGCTTTGAAGATGGAAAAGCCCTGTAAGTGCTAAGTAGTATTATAATCTCTCATTGCTATACTAGTAACTCCTTAGAGCAACAGTAAGAAGTTAATTGGTTTTCAGGTTCCAGGTGATAAGGATCTGTTGACTTTTAAAGTTATTCTATTAGCTGCAAAGTGGTAGAAGGAAAACATTTCACTTTTATTTGATTAGGAGTATATTTAGTTCACGCTCAGTGATATGCACACATGCTCTAAGGTATTCATCTAGGTGAAATTGGCCCCTTGTGGGTCATGGTCTGTAGATGAGCTACAGATCTCGAGACAAAGGGTAATTGTGATTCCCCATGGAGAAATCAGCCTTGGTTATTGGCAGTAGACTGCTTGTGTTCAGGCAGTTCTACACAGCCACTACCAGTCCATAGAGTAGAAACCTTGTCTTCAACTAGGCCAGTCGCAAAATAGAAGTTAAGTTCTTGATCATAATGATTAAGGATTTGTAAGGTGACCAAGAGGCCTTCACAAGGATTTTCAACCTCATGGAAAGGAAGATACTGTAGGGGGTCTGCAACTGCTCTTACATCTTTCCATAGCTCGTATACTGAGAGATGTATGTGCTGCTTCTGTTCGTAATAAAAACTTAACGGTGGATGGGGGAGATGAATGGATCCCATGCATGGTTATGAAAGATGACTTCAGTATGTTAACATCTATGGAGAGGATAAAGCTAGAAAAGTGTGCAGTTAGAGATGGGATGAGGGGAGGAATGAAAGAGGCTGAAGAGTCCTGTCTCTCCTGTCTGTTGATTTAATGCTTAGGGCTGAGAGTAATGGATGGAGGCCAAGCCGTGAGTGATTGCTTATTCCATCACTGGCAAATAAATGCATAAAGTGAAGCAGAGATGTAAAATGGGAGTAATTTCTCAGAAAGTTCCTTGATGCTTTCTGAAATTAGTTTGTAAAGTTTCAACTTATGGGCTTGAGAGCCAGTACTTGGTGTTACTGAGCTTATTAAAGCCAAAAGAGGAAATGGCAGAACAAGGGGAACATACTTGCTTCAACCTTTGTTTTTCTTTTTTTTTTTTTTTAGTGCTATAAATACTTCTGAGTGGTAAATCTTTTCATATCTTTAGCGTAATGGACATTTTGCTAGAACACTTAAATTAAAACATTGCTACACTGCATTTATTATAGGGGTTTACATAATTTGGGGGATTATGATGGGAAGTGTGAGTGATAGAGGAAATAAGAGATTTTCATTTCTGCAGAAATTTTTGGGTCCATATTCTGTGTTGTTGCTTGCGTTGAGCTACAGCCATGGTCTGAGCATCTCATTCTGTCCATGCATGAAAGAGTCGATTCCCATACGTGTGGAATACTTCTGTATGAAATTCCACAAACTGTAATGGATAGGAGGCTTCGGATAGGCGCGTTGGGTTTTTACTTCGTACCAGTTCATAGCCTGTAGAACTAATCAAGTTTTCTACCATGCTGAGAGTCATATATCCCTCTGGGTCCATCTGCTCACTTGAGGTGGCAGATATGCTTTCCCTTATGGAAAGGCATAAATAACAGTAGAGTTTGCTCACCTCCCTGTATGGAGGAATAACAGTAAACCTGAGCTCTTTTTAGTTCATGTGCATGTCTTCATGCTGCCTCCTTCCTCCTCACCTTCCTTCCCCATTTCAAGCTGTATGTCATGTCATTAGCACCATACTGACCTTAATGTGGCAGTTCATACCTGTCGGATCTGTCTTTGTAGGCTCTTTGCAGACTAGATACCCATCACCTCTACACTGCTTGCCCTTGGGTCATATTTTCTTCACATCTATCAAATTTAGGCTTTTTGTAATTCTTATTTTGTAATAAATGAATGCTCAAATGTTGATGATTTGGTCCCAGGATCCAAAGATTAAGACAAAGATCTAAAATATCTATGCTGTCATTCTTGTGATCAAGACATTGTGTTCTTTGCTACTCATGGAGTTGTATTTCTTTTCTAAATCCCCAAATCCCTTTTTTTTTTTTCTTCCCCTCTTACAGCCCATGATTGGGACAGCTGTGCTGGTTTTTCTTAATTTAGTTTGTATATTATATAATCATAAAATCAGATTTTAATATAAAATCCCCAAATTTGGAACCACAATGTTTAAATTCTTAATTCATTTACAGGAACATGTTTACTTCACAGCTTTGAATTGTACAGTTGTGAAATTATCTTCAGCTGGCTTTAATCTTACTCTGTGGTAACTTCAGAAGGGCTTGATGAACAGCCCTTTATCCTCATACTGGTTTAAGTGCTGCTTATGTTCTAGTCTGAGGATTAGGACTGAAGATCCACTGCCACCTCAAACCTAACAGGGAATAAAATTAAGAGTGTCCCATACTGCGCGGGAGAGCCTGCGTGTTTGAACCATAATTTGGAAGACCAGTGACAAGAAGATGACTGTATTTCATTCACATAAATTCTTCCCTGTATCTGAAAATAAGAACTTTCCCAGGCTATCTTTTCAATCAATGTCTTCTTATGATTCCATAGCAATAAAAATACATTTCTTTCATCAAATTTGAAATAATTAGTTTCCCACAAATATGCAAATATATATGTGTTATTTTTTTACCTTTTTTCCCAATAATTGACTTAGGTTTTATGTCTTGCATAAACCCCTTCTTTCAAGAGTAGCACAATAAGTAGAGCTCTGAGAACTCACAGTATCTGGCACTAACCTTTTCAGAAGTCACCAAGACCCTGACTTATGTCCCCAAATGCTTTTAAAAGTCCATAAGGAATGTGAGAACTGTGTGATTAATGTTTGCTGTGAATTACGAGCATTTGAAAATTATATGCACACTTGATGATATTTGATATATTTCAATGCTCTTTATTATTATGTAGTTTACTGGATATATTAGAGAAGCAACTGTCTTTCATATGGATCTTACAGCTCCACTCTAAATCAGATAATGACAAGAAAAGGAGGTTAAGATGGAAAAGTGAATAGAGCAGAAAGGTCAAGAAAAAGAGATTAAAAGGTGACAAGGAAGATGGTTGTGATGAGTGAAAAGAAAAACACAGGAATTAAGAACAGGAGGAAAATGTGATACAGTGGATTAGGATGGTTTAAATTTCACAGATAATTTTCACAAAACCAGAAGAGAAAATCAGGCTGAAGTAATAACAACAAAACGCTACACAAAATCAGAAAGAAAACGTTAACGTAGGCAAAGCTCATTACTTGTCAGTCTTCATCGCAATTTCTCACATCCCAGCGAACAGAATTCTGCATGTACACGGCTTTGAAAACTCCATTTTACTAAATATATTTTGGAGTTTGTGTGACAGAATGGATTTATCACATCTATTAGTCATTCTCTTTTGTGCAATTGCATCCCAGCCAGATAACATTCTGACTTCTGGATACAGTGTTTGTACACTTCTTGTCAGAGTTTTCTGGAGCATCCAAGGTACTTGTTTTGCTATTTTTAAAAACATACCCTTTTGTTTCCAGCAAATTTGTTGTCCTAATGTACATTTATTTCCATGTTCTTCCTCTCAAGACCTTTCCTTACAAAGGACCTCATTGCAAGTAGGTGTGAGCTCTGCATAAAGAGCTTCAATAAGAAAAATGTATCCCCTATACAGTGACCAAATATGAAATAAAAAGGAACTAAGTACTTTTCCCATATCAGAGTAGCAGAAGGCTGAATGGTCCTTGCAGGAACACTTGATACCAGGGCTGCTTATACAATAAGCTTATATAATAAGTGTTCTATTATTGAGGATGTATTTGTATGCAGTAATCTGCAGACAGAAAATAAAAACTAGAATAAGATTTTTTCCTCATTTGCTTTCTAAATAAATGAAACTACTTTTAATAAAAAAAAAAATTAACAAAACTTAGGATTAAGTAGCAAGTTAAGGAAATGTAAGGGAGAAGATTGGTTCTTCTTAAGGACCATGATTATTGTTTTGCATCTGTACAGCTTTAGTTGTTTCACAGTTTTTCTAAGTTTAGCATAAGTATTTTTGTCATGCATTATCAAATAATGATTATAGGGAAAATGTGCTTGATTTTTAAATGCCACAAATGTGTTCTAGGCAGATAGAAGAAGGTAAAATACAAAGGAAGAATAGATTAGAAAGGGGACTGACAAGTAATGAATGATGCAGAGACAGCAGATATGGCATGAAACATTATCAAGAGCCAAACTGAACAGAATTTTGAGTATGAACTTGGATGTGTTTGGGACCTCTGTCTTTTTCGTACTATGTCTGTCAGTTAGGACAAAACCAAAGTCAGCAAAGGCACTCACACTATAATTCCTCTGGTTTAAAAGCCAGGGGAGTTGGGTGTATTTTTATGCTAACTAGGCAAGTGCTTTGGAGGCTTTTCAGATTTTTTTTCTATACTCTATTGTTGCTAAAACCTGACTTGTCAATTTATCAGTGGTTAATGAATTAGTAAGGACAGTGCTGATGGCTGGAGACCCTGACAAATTTTCTTTGGCAACTTTTGTTCATTCCTTCTGTTTGATTCTTTCACCTTTTCATGGTTTTTAAGATAATATCTCTGTGTTTATATTTAGTATAGATCCAACTTCAAGCAGACACTGACAACTGAAGAACCGTGGGACCTTTTCTTTTGTTTAGTAGTCCTCTTCAAAAACCCATTTCCACAGATTACATTTCCAACTTGAAGCTTAAGTTTTTATGAAGGTCTTTGAAGGACTTCCCCAAATTAAGCCAGGGAAACAAAGGTAGAACAGGTACAGCAGGTTTCCATTTAATTCCAGCCTTTAACTTAGGGCTTTATAAAGACCTACATCATTTCTGTATACATCAAACTTTCTCATAGCAGTATTTGATTAAACTGAAAAAAACCAAAGAAGCACATTTCTAGACTATGTAACCTGCGTGGTTCTGGCAGAGAAATATATATATATACACACGTTATCTTATAAGAACAATAATTCTTAAATAGACACATATATATTGAAAGTATGTTGGTATCCTTTTTTGTATAACTTATGTAGTTAAGGAGGCACACTAGTCCTATGTGGATCACTGCTTACACAGAAAGTTGCAAGATAACAGGTAGGTGTGTATGGTCACTGTTGGCAAAAGCTGTGTTTTTAACAATGATGGCTGCATAAGCTTTTGAAAGTTACTTTAGAGTTATTAATTAATTAGTTTTGGTCTTGTCTGCACAAATGGAGGATGTCAGCAGTCCTTATACTAGCCATAAATCAATATACCTAGCCAAGAGGAATGCAGCACCTAGTAGTTGAGAGGTAGTAAACAGCATTCATGTCAGTTTTTAAAACTTCATCATCCTAAATAGTCCAAAATCTCCAAAGGTGTCTCCAGAAGAAGTTGCCTTGAAATGTTATGTCTAATTTTGTTTCTACTTTTCACTTCATGTTTTTTTAAGGAAAGAAAAAAAAATCAGAAAACTTTATGCCTATCTCTTTATTCTGTACCTCCATTTTCTTCTTAGGAGTTCGTTTATTACAATGGCCAAACTGTTTTTAAGTGTTTATGAACTCTTGAGGCACTTACTGTTAGTGGGAGAAATTCCAAATGGTACACTATAAGAAACTGATGAGTAAATCCCTCACATGGAAGTCATTCTGGAAAGGTTAATTAGAAACTCTATGAACACAAGAAGAACATTCTCACTTCATGCTCTTTTTTTCTCATTGAGCTCATATAACCTCCTTTTCAGCTTTTACTTTGATTTCATAGTGTTATTTATTATCAGGTAAAAGCTACCCACTAGGTCTGCATCCCAGCTGTATTCAGCTTACCCTGGCTCCTGGAAGATTTCCTGTTTTCATTGTTCAGAAACCTTAAGATGATGTAAAATTTTTCTGTCACATGTGTATGATTTCCTTTGGGATTTGAACTTTTGGATTTCTGCACAAGTAAACATTTTATTTCTCCATGTCAACTTTTCAGTTTGGGTTTTGTGGGTTTTTTGGGGTTTGTTTTGTTTTGTTTTTTCATTTGTGTAGGCAACTTACATGGACTACAATCCTCTTAGTGGAGCTCTTAGGAAGGCTTTAGGTCAGAAGATTATGTAGCCTGGTGATTCTAAAGCTGTTACAACATTTCTGGGCTATGTTGTAAAACTTCTCAGTGTAGTGAAAAGCTCTAATATATTGAATGAGATGAGAGAGCAATATTCAAACCTGCCCTCCATTTCTGTTTTGTCTGTGCAATACAATTTTGTGGGGTTTTTTACCATTCACAAGAGGGGGGAAACAGAAGAAGATATTTTATGCGGAGGTAGGCTGTTGTAAACTTCAAGTAAAAAATCCATTAATAGGTGGTAGGTGGTCTGTTATGCCTGAATCCAAGTCTCCTAGGAAGCTCATGGTAGATGTTCTTGGATGCCTCAGGTAGTTTCTCCTAAGTGCTTTTGACGAAAAAGAAGTGTGTGTGAACAGTCTTTCCAAATTGCTGTGCCCGCACCGATGTGTCTGAGAGCGCAGAGGCGTTTTTGTGTCTGGGAGCATGGGGCTGTGTGTAGCCAGCTCCTGCAGGAGCTGCGGGCTGTGCTGCTTTCCCGCTGCTGCAGCAGGGCTGGCTGGGGCTCAGGAGGCAGCGGCTGTGTCTGGTGGCATCTTCTGTGCCATCACATCTCAGCACCGCGAGGTGGTGGGGACCATAGGCGTAACCTCTCATAGCATTAAAGTCAACAGTAGTTTTCTTACTGACTCAAGTAACCTTGTCTTTGGTCAAAATACCTCTTCCCTTTCATTTTTCTTCTCAAAACCCTCTCTTTAGAATAAATAGGATGCTGCAGGTACAACTGTGTATACATCTTAGCTACTCTATATGTGTGTAGAGACACCTGTACACGTAAATGTGTGCACAGAGGCTTCTTCTACATTCTTGCTTTGTATTTGACTTTAGGCAACTGTTTGAAGGTGTAGATTCGCATACTAATGTACTAAATGCATAAACCAGTGTTCTAAACTATCACCCTTAGTATACATCTACAAAAATGCAAAATAATAAGCATTTTAGACACTTTACCACTTTCAGCTCTGACACTATTACCACTGGGTAGTTTGTTTGGCCTGTTTCCTTTGCTGATTAGTTTCAGCTCTCATAAGACCTGGAAATTCACATGGCATGACAGCTTATAAAAATGACAAGATACTATCAGTGTGCTTGGTAATCCCCTTTCTTATACCCTTGACACTGTTCAGACATAGTTATAGATGTGCTCTACTCCTTTATATTTACCTCCCCAGCTGTATTTTCATTCAAATGTCTATTCACAGCTGCATAATAAGTAGTTTGATTTGTATCTAATTGTAGTAACTGATTTTCATTTTTTATGAAAGTCATTGTCAGAATTCATTTATGGTTCTGACTGTGAAGAAACTTGCAGCAACAGCTTCAGGTGACTGCAGCAATAAAATAATTAACCAGATCACTTAAGAAAAGTCGATGACTGGTGCATTAACTCTTAATATTTCAGGAATTATTTGAATTTCTGTATTCATACTTCTGAAATTCTATTACTTTCTCATAGACAGAATTCTGTTCTTGACATATTATAAGCTTTAATTATCTTGCTAGTGTGTTTTCATGTTAAATGAATAATTATTGAGAAATTAGGATGCCTGTCAGATTCAAAAATAGAATGTGTGTCCTAATTTGTTCTCAGAGCTGTGAAATAATTGTTGGCTAGGGTGGAAAAGTATTATGGATATAGGTATGCAAAGGAGCTTGCCAAGTGTCTATATATCATAAAATGTCTTGAATCTGCAGACATAAAAGTAGGATGAAGACACAGCCATTAAAAAGGCAGTCATTTTTGAGTGTCGCATAATTTAGACACTCTTAAGTTATTGAAGTGTCACAGGTTTATTGCACCTAATTTATTAATACAATCATTTGAGATTCACTTATGTCTCTTGCTCTGCCCTAAAACAGGCTAAAAGTCTGTTAAAAGACACAGACTCTGTTTCAACAGTAAAAGTGTAAAATACTTCTCAAAATACAGTGACATGAAAAATAACAATTGTACTGTAGTACTTGCAGGTAACAGGTGGCCATATTTCTGTTTATTTGTATTTGTGTATTAAAGTAGGGCAGAGAAATAAAATAAAAACCAGGTGAGTTTTGTTCCTATTTAGCTTTTCTATAGTCACATTAGGTGACATTTGTATGGGGAAAATAGCCTCTTGCTTTGGCCTCTAACGAGGACAAACAAAAAACCCTCCCCAAAACCAACCAACTAAAAAACCTGACAAATAACTTGTTAAGTGTTTTTATGCTTTGAAAATATTTTTTTAAAGGTAAAGTTTACAATTTATTTTTAATCCTTTCATGTACTGAATTGGCTTTTCTTAGTTAGCAGGTTCTGCTTTGTTTATTTGCTACCCAGGATCACTTTTAAAGTGTTTAAGCAGTTGACAAAATAGCGCTGAGGAGAGCTGGAGACAAAAGAATTCACTTGATTGTAATACAGGTGGACATCTTATGTGATATCTGAGACAATTATACACATGAAGAGTTTTTACTTTTAAATTCTTTAAAATAAAATAATTAAAAATTTCTCATTTTTTATCTTTTTTTCCCCTAATCAGGACAGAATTTTACCCTAAGGCAGTTAGGAGTTTGTGAACCAGCAGCTCGTCGAGGACTGGCATTTTGTGCTGAAATGGGGCTCCCCCACAGAGGTTACTCTATCAGTGCAGGGTCAGATGCTGATACTGAAAATGAAGGAGTGATGTCTCCAGAGCATGCCATGAGACTTTGGGGCAGGGGGGTCAAGTCAGGGCGCAGTTCCTGTCTGTCCAGCCGTTCCAACTCAGCCCTCACTCTGACTGATACCGAACATGAAAACAAGTCCGACAGTGAAAATGGTAAGTCCTTATGCGTATGCCCGTATATAAATGAATGTTTATTTGCTGTTTTGGCTGACACTCAGTAATTTTAACTTATTAAAGGAACGGTCTTGAATTATTTATCTTCTTTTTTTTTCCTCTCCTCTGCTCAGAAAAGTCAATATTCAGTATCAGTCCTAATTAATGCAACTTTTGGGTGTGATGCTTTAGCTGTGATTTTGAAAGAGTTTAATGACACAAAAAAGATTAGTTCTGTATTATCTCAGGCCATGTCACCTGTTACCCTCTGGGGAACAGCTAAGTGGTGATCAAGTTGTTCCCCAGGCTAGCTTAAATTCAAAAGTTTTATTGTAAACTGTTCTTCAAGACATCTTAGAGAAGCTGCAGAATCTTAGAATGGATGAATGAACTCAAAGAACAGCTTATTAACAGGGCTCATGTGATTGAAAAAGAATTTGATTGTGCTTTAAACTTCCTAGCTGATGAGAGCAATTGGAATTGTGGTGAAGAGGGATATGTGGCCTTTGATGTGCCTGGGGGACTGGATTACTGTGCAATTAAAATCTGCAACAAAAATCGTAACAGCAGCTTTGTAGGATGTGGGGTACAACCACTGTATATTACATCTTAAGAGTTTAAATGAAAATAGGTTAATACAATTGACTGATTCACTTTTAAAGCTTTTCAAGGTTTTTTACCTCCTCTTGAGGTTATGAACAGAATCTAATGTGGTGTTAAATACTAACTGTACCAATCTTAACTTTTTATTTGCAGAAGATTTTCAGCTTTGATAGAATTAAAGCAATTGTCCTATTAACTTCATGACTTTCTATGTGAAAAATTCAAAAGAGGAATAAAGAAAAATTAGTAACAATGACAATTAGTGATGGCTATTGCCTGCATGTCTACATGTCATTTTATTAATTTATTAAACCTGTCTGCTCGGCTGTACAAAAATTACAGCAATTTTATTGCTATCTTCTGGCAATGACTGTAACGCAGGGTGGGAAAGAGCTATGTATGCATGGTAATCCTTAAAACATTAATGCACTTTCATTTTAAACTACAAGCAATAAAGTTTAGTCCTTCCTATTTATTATTTTAACTTCCGTTTGAGAAAACAAAACCAAAGCTGTAATTTGCTGTTATTTGTACTTGTTTTTCCTCTGGTGACTGCTTCTACCTGAAGATGCCTGTGCAAAACCACTGTCTCAAATGGTTTTGTGTTGAACTTAATGCTACATGGTACCTGAGCAGACAGCCCTCAGTGTTCACAGGTGTCTTGTGTCATGCTTGGAAAATTTGTTTTTAGTCAGAGGCAAGTTCTGAAAGAGGAAGACAGAAGTACTTGCCTACCACCTTTTAGCAGTGGAAGTTCTGTGAGATAATGCTTGATATTTCAGCTGCAGAGCAATCTAGAATAAGCTGTTGAGCAGTTCTGTGATTTTGAAAGGTCTATGTTGAAACAAATTCTCTTGACCCTTTGGTTATTGATCTTGAAAATACGTATTTGTATTTGCATATGCATGCATGCAAACACATACCAGTTCTGTAGAAAGTCATATCTTTACGCTACTGAAGGGTTAATAGTTTGGCTGCTTCAGAGGTACCATAGGTTTGGTATACTTTTCAATAAATTTTGTATTTACAATTTTTTAAAAAGGAAATTGTCTGATTACAAATTGTCTGATGCCAAAACATTCTCCATCAGCTGAAAGTTAGAGTGTTTTGTATTTACATGTGTGAGAAGACTGTGAATGTTAAAAAATACATTATTCTGCAGTGGTTAAAATTATGCAAGGAATGTCTGGTGTTTGATACAACTTCAGTGAAGAGTTTAGCCACTAAAAAGGATTACAGTTGATTTATTTATTAATAGGGAAGCCAGCAGTCCAACTTAAAAATGTACTGGGACTGCTGTGAAGCTAATGAAATTTTGATGGCTTGAGAGTTCCCTAGGGTTATGAAACATCTATAACTTGGACCATGTCACAGGTCACCGTTTCAGTGGAGATGTTAAAATGGTGAAAACTTAATCTTCTTTGGTATATTTTTCTCTGAATTTTTGTTTTTGCTGAACATGGAAGACTTGGCTGAGAAATTATTTTATACCTGTCGTTGGAACTCAGTATGTTTAATGCTCACAGTAGAATAGAAAATATAATTTAAAGCCAGGGAAGCTGTATGGCCCTGGCAGGCGCAGGTGCTCTAAACAAAGGACTAAACTGCAGGTGCAAGTTTTGTTAATTTATGGCCTAAAGTTAACAGCTGTGCCAGTATACTGTTAAAATCTGACAAATCTGATTAGGCTTTGAAACCGAAGTGAGAGTTACAACTAGTCCTCTGTACTGCATCCCCCTCTGCTGTGTGTGAAAGATTCCTGACTGAATTTTGATGGAATTGTTTTACAGGTAAATGCAGTTCTATGCAACATGTTTACCTGTAAGGTAAAAAAGGAGCAGCTGGTTATGATGAGCGAAACACAACACCACCAGATCGTACTTCCCTCACCTAGAGGCGTCAGTGTTTCAGTGATCCCAGTTCACCCAGTACAATTACTCACGGTTTAAATAGTCCATTGCCATAATCAGACCTTATTGGAGTTAATTGGACTTGTGAAGATGATGAGAACTTTGACTTATCCTATGGGTTTATGATCTCAGGGTTAACAATTTCGTGAATGTACTTGGGGTTTTCTTTCTTGACAATTAGACAGGAAGAGAAGTTCGGCATCAAAATAGCATTTCCTTTCCTTCCTTGTAACCGTTATGTATTTGCTCTTCTGAAATAGTTGTGGATTGCATATTCCTCAGGAAGGCAAAACTTGCAATTCTGTGGCATAATTACAATAAGCAAGAAGAAATAGTTTGTTGAAAATACTAACCTTCTATTTGTCAAGGTCTTAATAGTATGTTTCTAAGATCCTAAAAAAGCGACTTAAGTTTTTAAATAATCCTGGAAGGTTCAGAAGTTTCTTTAAACAAATAAAACTGCACATGATCAAGTTGCAAAATTTTAAATATACTAAGAACATACTGTGACTTTTAGCAGATTTTATTTTTTAAAAAAACAGAACATGTATCAAATATAGGGTTAATAGATATATTCTCACATCAAAGGTTATTTTAGGATATTGCTCAGTAAATAATTCTGAAGAGAAATATTTTTCTTTGACTTCATTCAAGTTCCATGTATGACTCTTGGCATCATATTCTGAGAGATTTGTCATGTCAGCCTCCCTGAAGGAGGGCCTGCATCTGTTATTCTGGGCAACTAACCAGTGTCACGTACTGTATGATGTATCAGTTGAAGCACACTGAGCGTGCACATGCTCTTTCAGGCTTTCTTCTCCATTCTCATTGCAAGTTATTTCATAAATGCTGCATCAAGAAATTTATGTTGGTAATTGTTCTAGGAGCTGTTGCTTTGAAATACAAGCAGCCTGTCTCTTACACGCTTGCCAGTAACTTTATGTTGTTAAACTGTTCTAAGATTAATAAACTGGATAAATATTCCAGCAGAGTATGAACTAGAAGTTGTAGTCAGGCTTCAAATGGCCCATTTGTTTAAAGGGTCAATATATTTTTAAGGTATCTTAGAATCCATCTTATGTCTACTTATATATTTAAATTATTTTTTAAACCCATTAAATTGCAATCCCCGACTTAATGAGATATCAGAAGGTTAATAAGCAAAACATGAAAGTTAATTGAGCAAGTTATTCCAGAAGTGCAGCACCTTATTATTTATTTATTTATTTGTCCCTGTAAAATTATATAACTGGTTTTGTGTGCACTTTTTGTGTGCTGGCCTGAAAGTCAGGCCGTGGCAATTATTCTGATGGAGAGTCACTCATGTAAGACTTAAGCCTTTGTCAAGTCTGTGTAACCTTCTACTCCTTTGGAAGCAGCAGTGTTTCTGAAAGAGGCTGGGGCACTCCAGATAATTTTGTGGCAGTCAGCTACGTGCATGCCACGTAGCTGACTGCCACAAAAACTACCTGGGCACACACAAAGTAGTTCTGATTGCACTAGAATGTGGGGATTTATTTTTTTGTTCAGTGAAAGTTTTGCACTGATGGCTGTTTGTTAGAAAACCGGAGGAGATCAGGATGTAGCAAAATAAAAAGAATAAAGGGAGAGAGGGAGTCGAGTTCATGGCTTCAGGCAGTCATTCTGAATTGGTTAGATAAATGGTTTGTAACTTGGACCAGTTTTTCATGGATACAGAAGAGTAGATACTGCTGGTAGAGTGTTTATTGCTAAGGGTTTCTATAAAGAGAAGATATCACTTTATCAGCTGCATGAGCACCTACTTGCTTCATCTCCACTTTCAGACAGTTTCTGAAGATAGCATTCTTGTGAACCTAATACTCTCTTGTCCTTCCAGAATGATGAATTTACTGGCATTCAGGTTTCTGAAACCCAAGAAATATGTTGATAAGATACTTGTCAAGATATTTTAATCTGTTGTCTCTAACCCAATTCATCTATAACCGATAATGGAACTCTACATTATTAAATAATGAACATAATTCAGGAAGTAGCATTATGTATTTTCACCCATTTAACATCTTTCTTTATGCTAAAGCACAAAACTTGATTTAAATGAACCCTATTGAATAGTAGCTGCACCTGCTATCCAAATGCTGAGCCTACTGATCAAAACCAGCCACATAGCTGGTGAATTAATCCTCATCTTACTGCTATACCACCAATTACAATTTCTTCGCTCTTTTTCACAGATTTCCATTTAGCAATTGTCTACTCCTCATTAAGCCTGCCAGTATGTCTTAAATCTTTCTTTGCTGCCAAAAAATTTCATGTCCAGGAAATCAATCTGTTTTATTTTTGACAGAAGTCAGTTTAATATCTAAACAAGCATACAAATTTTTCTTTGGTTACGGAGACATGGAACAGAAATCCATAAACAAAAGTAATTATCTGGTTTTCTATAGTTATGCCAGTTTTCAGATTATATTATGATAGTAGTCCTGTGGATATATTGCAAGTAATAATTAATTGTTAATGCAACTGAAAATCACATTCATATCTCCTTTGGCTAGTGGTAGCAAAGAGGCAACAGCTGGGGTGACCTTTTTGCAGAAACTTCGTGTGATCTCCTGGGTTTCATAGATTTGAGTGTCACTGAACTTGCTGTTGAGGAAAGGCATGAGATTCCAAAGCACCATCTCAATTACGCTTTCATGATGTGAGTCTGATATAGACCATCAGGCCAGAGGATGAGGCTCTTTGACAACACTTGGATGGATTTTCTGATGTGCAGGAACTGAAGGTTTAGCAACAGCTGACAGCAATAAAATTAGAATTGGGATCTACATGGAAAAACAAAATAAAGCAAAAAATTTCAGATAATTCACTCTTGGCTCTTAAGCTTATAAATCTTTCTAATGTTAGGGATGAAAGAGGTATTTAAAGACCAGCTGTCATATCTCAGGATTTCTCCAAATATCTGAATTTTAAGGAAGAAGAACCATACAGAAGAAGGAAAGTCGGTCAAATTTCTGAGGAGGAATTTATGAAGATGCTTCAGGAGGACCGTGGGGAGGTCCAGTCATACAAATAAAATTGAGACACAGTCAGTAAAAAAGTACAGTTGTACAGAAACATGAAAACTAAGAAAAAGGAAAAGAGGGAGTTGATTTATTACTTACTTAGCAGTGAAAGAAGACTATTGCTAATATGTTTTGTTTGGTTGTTTTTGTT
>VYZT01013523.1:14466-160031 GCA_013400735.1 Pomatostomus ruficeps
TTTAATATTTCTACTTTCATTTCTAAAGAGCCTCTGAAATGCCTCCTCAAAGACAGAAGAGGTGCAATTATTGTGTTAGGAGGTAGATGACTGCTCACTTGTACAGAACATTGCCTGTGAATCAAGCTGCAGGAGAGTAGGTGAAGCCAGGGGTGATGAAAAGCAGGATTAGTTATGGTTATGGCTAAAACTTTGCGTGAATATTTGTCACACTTGCAGCAATTAATCTCCACAGTGATGAGAGACTGAAAATATAGTTCTTTAATGAGAGATGGAATTTGATTGGATAAACAGGAGAGGTAGACTGCTGCAACAAGTTTTAGCTGCTATCTCCCTGGGTGCTTCCAGAGGGAAGGGGGAAATATTTTTCACAAACAAGTAAAGAATAAGAAAATTAATGAGATCAATCTTATCAAGGCAGCATTAGAGAAGCCCTCTGCATGAGCACAAGGGAACAACAAATTTGGCTTGAGGTTGATGCACAGTAATGACTCAGGAAAGGGAAGCGGTTAATAGAATCTGAACTGAAAATTTGGATGGGTTCAGATTTCATGCACGTGTGTTTATTCTTCCTCTCTCAACATGCTTCTTTATAGCTGAATTTCAAGTTGAATAATTATATTCCAATGCTGTAACCATTTGATAAGCCTTTGCATTGATGTGTACGTTTCATCTCTGGACCACAAAAAGCTGTCTGGGCACTAAATGAACTTTACATAGGATGTGAAGCTGGCCAGTTTTACAGTCCTTTCTAGAGGAAATGAAGCACAAAAATTCTAGAGCTAATGAAACCTTTTCAAAAGAATGTGGCTAGTTAAAGATAGCAGGCAAGAATTGGCCAACTCCTAAATGGCACCTCAAAATTTTCTCTAGAATTTGTTTTTGTTTTTAATGTCAAATCTTGATCTTTTCTGAGGGTGCACATGGAAAGATAAAAAAGACATGAGAGAAATCATCTGGCACTTTCTAGTCCAGAGTGTTAGCTCAGCTTCTGAATGACTCAAAGCCAAAACTGCTGCATAATCTTCACCAGATCATATCTTCTACCTTCATTCATTAGTGCTCATTGTACATCATTGCAGTTGGAAACTGGTTTGTTTGTGGCTTGTATTTTTTCCTTTGACAAAGTTGAGGGGAAAAGATTTCTTTCTTTCTCATGACAGAAATCTGTGTAGTTTCTATTGGGAAAAATCTGTGTCTGACTCTAAATCAGCTTGGTCAATCTTTGAAGAAATATATGTGAACATATGCATGTGACTGCTCCCAAAACAGAAATTGCCACTGTCACCAAAAAAACTATATAAAATTATTACTTCCTGATGAGAAAGGCTCTCTTAAGTTTGTATTAATCATGTTAACTGATCATTGTAAGATATACATTATGTTCTTAATACCATGGAAGTTTAGGGGGAGATTTACAATTGGAAATAGTTGTTTAAAAGGTTATGTCTGAAGAATGCAGAGGAATGCAGCAAAGCTCTTAGAGGAACTTTAATTTGCTATCAAAAACCAATTTATTCAATGTTTCCTTCCAGAAGAATATATTGTTAGTTCAGCTGCAACTTCTTAACTTCATCATATTTTATGTATTTTGGCCATCATGCATTGCCACAAAGTATATTATACAGTGTGATTTAAAATGTGTTCTGATTAAGTACACAAAAATGATCCTATTCACTGTGCAAGGAATGAGGGGGGCATCATAAGTACCATTGTTAAGGTGTAGATATATGTAATGATCATCTGTTAGCTAAACCTTTTAATCTTATGCCTTGATTATGTTATACCTTTATTTATATTCTAAAGTATTGTTTCAACTGCTGACATGAAGAGCAGACAACAACTTTCATCTCCCCCATGCCCATCATACAGCCATTGGAAAGAAAAATACAGGAAATGTGTCTTCACGGAAAATGAAAATAAGAAAAAAAGCAAAGGTTAAAAAAGCATCAAGAGAAATTGATCAGCTGAAAAACAGAGTGAAAGACCTAGAGAGTGCAGTAAGGGAGTGTGCTGGGAGTATGCTGTTATTTTTATTGTTACAATGATACTTATCCAGGACCTAAAATCTTCTTGCATCTTAGAAAAATTACGGGTAATTTAGTAAATGTAGCGAGATGGACAGTATAGACATTTAGAGGCTTCTCTACAGGGAGGGATTATAAGGTCTTGCTCTCTTCAGCTCCAAAAGGAAATTGCAGAGCTGGAACCTGCCAGACCCCTGAGAAATGCTGAAGCTGGCAGAAAACATGAAGGAGTGATTAGATGCAATGTGCTCATATGAGCACCAGTGTCAATGTGAGGCAGCAGTTCCAAAAGCAGTGGAGGGATTCCTGGCTGCTGGCCCTCACAGAGACCAAAAGTACTAATGAATTCTGCAAGGGATAAGACAAATTCATTAAGGATAGGCCGGCCAGTGACTCTTCAAAGTGATGGCCCATGTGTAACCGCTACCTCAGGAAATCCCAAACTATTGCTTCTCAGAAACCAGTCCAGTGTAATGGTGATGAATCACCCTCTGATATGTGCCCCAGCCTTGTGCTTTCCCTGAACATCTGTTCCTGGGCCATGTAAGAAGTAGGATACCTAGTCTCACACACAGAGACTGAACTCACCATGATGAACTAAAAACTCTGAGCCCCGTGTCCTGTATTGGCCAGTTTCTATAAGTGATGTTGCCACAGAAATCCTTACCCTTCACAAGGAGCCTGTGCCACTGAAACCTTGAAGAGAGACTTGTATGATGAGCACTTCCTGCAGTGAAACTATTGATGGGAAAAATATTACGAAAAATGAAGCAAGCCGGGATTTGGCCCTAGTGCGATAGGCAGAAGTATGCTCACACTCAAAATGCAATTATTAATATTTTAGCAAATGTGACAAAGGATATCTCAGTGCCCTTGTCAACTTTTTAAAATACAAAGAAACTAACACCTTCTTCCCTGGAATTCTCTAACATCTAAACCAGCAATCAAGACTTTTACTTACAAAGGAAGAAAAAAGATTCTTTGGGAAAATTGTCAAAATTATTTTTTAAATGAACCCAAGGCCTTATCTTGCATGTCAGCCATGTTAACGCAGATGTTTCCAATTTGAAAACGAAGAGCAAATTTTGTCTGAAGGCTATGTCTGTGGAGAGCCAGCTCTTCCCAAAGGAATTGGCCTTGGTTTTGCAGATAGAAATTAGAATCCAGGAGAGTTAAGAATAAGAAGAGATCAGTGCTTAAGTTCTGATAATGAGAAAGGAATTTGACAAGGCTGGAATACTTGGGAAAGACTACAATGAGGACAAAAGAAGAATGCAAAAATATGATCCTCATTGCTAGAAGCCTGTTAGATGTGGAGAGTAGCTAAATTAGACATTGTGAGATGGCAAAAGTGGAATCCAAACCCCTGAAATCAAGAACAAGGACTAGAATTCATTGTCTCAGAAGGACCTTGGTGTTTGATGCCTAGACGCGATATGGGCTTCCTCACAGCTCAAGCAGAGGTCTCTCTGTTGACTCCAGCCTCATGTAAGAATGTGAAAAGGGGAATATTCCTGAAGTTATTGTGCATTATCCACCACTAAAGCTCTCTGTTATCAGAGGTATGAGGCAGTTTTGAAGGGGACAAACCAAAAACTCTGCACAGCTGCATCAGTCCCTAGAGGTCCTGGAGACCCACACAAGGCAGAGCTTTCTCCATGGACTTACAACAGAAACATAGCCAGCCCAGGGCAGGACAGTGCGTTCCTAAGCAAGAGCTGCCCCTCCAGCTATGCAAAGGTTGTGCTCTGGGCCACATGGGAAAGTGGATATTGTCCTGTGGCTGCTGGGATCAATAATGTGGTTGCCTATTCAAAGAGAAGATAATGAACTTCATCTTACACATAAATTAGGAATTCACAGTAAGAAGGCAAAGAAAATGAGTTTTTCCTCTTCAGCTGAAAATTCCACCCATTTCTTTCCTGCTCCAGGCTGTCCAGCTTTCTAACCTGATGAGTTATGGACAGTCATTCTTTCCAGCGTTGGCTGAATTCTTTTCTAATTATACATGTTCTGAATAGCATGAGGCAGACCTGCTGGTAGAACATTTGGTGCAGAGAGCATAATAAATTCCACAGAGAGTGTGGCGTGCTTCACCATAGATGCAATATTCATTTTCATCACCACAGAAGAGATGAGATGCTGAGCCAGAGTTTAAAAAAATGTTGTGCTCCTTTACTAGGATGTGTGGGTGGGATTAACTTTGTTTGTTCAGTTAAAAGGCTATGTTGTAAGAAAACGTCAGTAGAATTAATATCTAGACATTTGTAAAGCAGATTTTACAAACACAAAAGCCTGGAAGATGCAAATAAAATCAGATCTATAAGATACAGAACCGTCACAATTTTAACACTGGGATAAAGCTGAAAATAACACATAAAAGCATAAACTATGTCAAGAAATTTTATCACATGATCTTTTACTCAAAGATCTCTCTGGAAATTAGGTTGTAAAGTGCTTACAAATAAAAAGTATCTCTGAAAAGAGTGGGGGTTTATTGTCAGGCAATGATTTACGGAACAAATATATTCAGATTTCAAGTAAAAACATTTCATTTCTTTCAAACACCAGGCCTGCAAATCCATCTTGGGACCTCCAAGCAGATTCTTTCCTTGCTTCTCATGGATAGTAATAAAGTTTCTAGAGGCCATCTGTGGAAAAGGTCCTACATGTACACTGAGTTTGCAAACTGAGTATTTGGATTTTGTAAAAAGAAGAAGAACATACGAGCAGAAGCAGGAATTTCCCTTCTTTTTATAGATTATCATATCCCAACTAATGAGATGATGGGAGAATATTTACAGAACAGATCACAAAAGAGCAGCAGAAGAAAGGAAAGGGAGGTGTTGTCTGGCCTCGTGCTTAGTGCATTAGGACATTTTACCTGGTAAATGTACAGCAGGATGTTTAAGGAAGATCTCCCTTCAAGGAGAGGGAAGAATTTCAGGTCTTCCTTTCTGTTGCTGGCTGCTGTTTCCATGCATCATGACATGCTCTGGGGAATTTGGAGACTTGGAAAACATATTTCCCTGTGCACAACCTCTGCATGCTGCAAATGCTCTGAAGAGAAGCTGTTTGAAGGCAGCATTCTTTGTCCTCTAATTGAACAAGAAAGTTTTCTGTGAGGTGCTTGGACAGACAGGTGTTTGTGCTGGTAGGCAGCGTACACCAAGAGCACAGAAACAAAGGCTTGGGCACTGAGACATCTTGGAAAAATGAGGACTCCTCATATCTTGAGTGTAAATCAAGGTAACCACAAACTGCTGAGCTTTAGCAGCAGACTCTCCTAGAGAGCACATCCCTTGTATTGGCTGGATCCTTTTCCTTCTGCCCAAATGGGCACACATACCTTGTATTAACCATTGGATCACTAGATAAAACTCATGTGCAAGGAGGTAATTTTCTTTGGTGAACCATGGCCCATAAGACTGTGATTCACATGACTCTGCTTTGTGTTGGATGCATCTCTGCATTTTTGGCACGGTCCTGTGGCCAGGGATGCAAGGACTTTCCTTTCAAGGCTGCTATCAGCAAGGAGGCAGCAGCCACATTCCATCCTTTCACAGAGATGTTACTTTTGTTCCCTCTTGCTTTGTTGTTTCCCTTTATATATAATACGAGTCATTCAGAGTCAGTGTAAATGTTTGTTCAGAATAGGGGATGGAAAAATGTAAGAATAATTCTGGTAATGGAAGTAGAATATAAACAAAGAGCTTAGAGAAAGTGGAGGAGCACTGGGGAGGTTTCCTGTTTAAAAAAGTAAAATGGAAAAGTTAAAATGGCTACTTATGGAAATGTAGAATAAACCTTCCATGGCTTAATGTAAAAGGAAGAATTTGGATCTGCTCTGAGTCCACAAGGTATTTTAACAGACAGTGGCAAAAAGGATAATCTTTCTTCTATTGGAAAAATGGCTTTTGTAGTACTTAAAGACACAGGATTTTCATCCTTGTGAAGTAGAGTGTAAGCACTTGACAGCACAGTGGAGACACGGTGGTGTGTGCAGATCCCACCACTCCAGACAGCGCTGGAGTGGGGAAGGAAAATCAGCACATTTCTTTTAATTCTTGACATTACTGCTGGAAAGGAACTCCTCAGACATGGACATGAAGGATATCAGTGACAGAATTCCAGCCATGGATCCTCCCTTCTTTCTCCCTGAGGTCTTTGGGTCATAGAATTGTTGTATAGTTTGGGTTGGAAGGGACCTTAAAGATCATTGAGTTCCAAACCCTTGCCATGGGACATCTTCCACGTGACCAGTTTGCCCTATCCAAAGTGGCCTTGAACCCTTCTAGGGAAGGGACATCCAAGATCCTAAGATCCTCCCAAGACCTAAGTCTTGCACCTCTGCAGGCTCATGAGACCCTTGCTTTGAAGGATGGAATGTGTTTAAGATCTTCACAGTCACTCTGTTATTGCTGTGTTGACTGTTTCTAATATGCTGAAGGAAAGAACATTTCCTAGGATTATTTTTTTGCTTAAGTGCATGTGTTTCACTTGTTATTTCAGATTTATTGGTGTTTACTTTTTGCTGAATAATGAGCCTGAGGGTAATGGAAATCTTAATAGGTTAAAAAATTGGAGCCAGTGTCATCAAAAGCTTCCTGTTCTCCACTGGTGCGGCATTGCCACTTTATTTGCTTACTCTGCAGGACAAATGTGTTTGTTGCAATATTTTGGCTGAAATCCTGATCACACTTTCAACAGTGTGGGATTTCATCCTGTAAGCTCTGCCTGTGGGAAAATGTGAGGGAGGAGGCTGTCCCTCAGCCTTGCAGCATGGCAGGGCTGTGCATATGTGTGACCAAAAAACTCCAAGGGTGTGCCAAGTGATTGGTGTCACAGAGCAGTGCTGAGCCCAAGTTCTCCTGACCAAAGCTGGACACTTCAGTGGTGCCAGCCAGGCCCAGGGGAACATGGTGTGAGTTGTGGGGAGCCCCTGTGATGCAGTAGGGGACATGGAGAGGGTCAGGTCATGGCTCACATGCTCTGCTGGTTGATGGTACCCCAGCCAAAATGTCACACGTAGCCTACAGATGCTCATGTGGTCAAGTCGAGGGGAAACTCAAAAATCTTGAGGGCTGGATGGTAATTTTACCACCTGCTACAGGCAGTTGATCAATGTCTTTAAAAGATACTTCAGTTTCAGTGCTGCCATTGGTTATTTTACCTGTGGGTGTTTTGTGGAGATCACCAGCTCCCCACACCATGGCAATGACTTCCTGCAGCCAGATGTGACACAAAGGGGATGTGGTCTCCCTATTGCTTTATGTTTCTTCGGGCTGGCTGACACCCCTGAAATTTGGGTCTCTCTCAGGAGGTTTCACTGCAAACCTGCACCTCTGGGTGCTCCTGTGGGTGCCAGAGCCAAGCAGTGCTCCCACCTGGCTCCGTGCACTGCAGCAGATCAGTCTCCCAGGGGGGAACAACAGAAACCCTTCTACTAATTCCTCTGTCTGATCCAGTCATTTTCATTTGGTGGAAGAGACAGAAAAGAAGTAGCATGTACTTACAGTCTGAAGATGAAAATTACTTTAGCCCAAAATTTTTTAACACATCATCCAAACTGTGTTTTCTAGCCCCTGTATTTTCAAGTCTCTGCTAGCAAGAAGGTCTTGTGATGAGCAGCAGGAGTGCTTTGTAAAGGAATTTGCAGGCCAGAGGTGCTCACCATAAATTTCCTTCTGTCTACGATTACTATCATTGCATTTTTGAGGCACTTTTAAAATAAACTATGCAGTGATGTAATGCACACAAAAGGGCTGGGGTGGGAGTGCAGAGAAAAGAAAAGAAGCAGCATCTGGATTTTGCCTGGTATCTTCCATAGAGCATCTTGATGTCTGTAATTAGTGTCATGTTATGAGAGCTTAAAAAAATAAAGGCGCCAGAGTTCCAAATAAAACATAAAATGGCTTTGATAGAATAAATGTTACTATCATTGTTTAAAAATGTTGTGACCTGTCTGCTATAGTTTCTGAGAAAGATATTTTCCAGTGCTGCTGCTCTTGCTCTGACTCTTTTAAAAATTCTATTATTACAGATAAGGACAGAGGAAAATCCTCAAGACAGACTTGTTTTAAATCTCTGTAACACAATGCCAGCATTGTCTCTCCTCAAGCTGAACTTCTAAATTAAAATAGGCATGATCTTTAAAAGAGCTCTGAACCATTCTGTTCTACAGACACTTTATCCCCTTTATTAGAGAACATTAATAATTCAAATGTTATGGCTTAGTTTAGGCAGACCCATTTGTATGGTGTTGGAATAATTGAGCTGCACTCCACTCTTCAGAGCTGTTTTGATAGCCAGTGGGCCAAATTCTGCTAGCTCTTTGAAAGTCATGGGAATTTTACCTGCATCTTGGCTATGTACTGGGGAGGGAGACACAACTAAGAAGTCTTGGCAACCTTTTCCTTGACCTTTAACATGCTCAGAGAACGTACACACAAGCTCTCCCATCCCAATTTTGCAAACTGCATAAGGCAACATTTTCAGTTCAGCCAGTTGGTTTTTTGCCTGAGCAAGGCCTCTAGTCTTGGGATCTAAAAACTCTACATAAACACACTTGCAAAAACACACATACAACCCACCTTAGCAGTAAGACTTCCCCTAAGCTTTAATTTTACCATGTGTGAAGCAGGATTTCTGCAGTGTGCACATATGCCTCTGAATGCATCGTGTTTTCAAATCACATGGGATTTACTGTGAACTATTGTAGACTTTGGGAGCTGAGCCACTTGCTACCTACAGGTTGGATGTAGAACTCATTAGCAACAGTGATTTCCATGGCTGCACAGTTATGAAGTCTTGGGTTTTAGCTCAAATCTGCACGTAGTGGTGAAGAGATTAGTATATATGAAGAGTTTTTCAAGGTGGTATATTTCTTTGACATGAGACCAGTTCTACATCCAAATGTTTCCGTGCTTGAAATACTTAGGATATGGAGCTGACTCTAACACTAATAAAATACAAGCAATGCCCTAAAGAGGTCTAGTTTTATTTCTTTCAGAAGAAGCAACACTGATGGAGGAGCAGGAAGAAATGGATTCGGATCCTATTCCACAATTTATCTGGGGTGAAAGGGCCATTAAAGCTCTCCTAATCTTTGTTGGCCATTACAGGAGATGCTGCAAACACCACTTCCACGTAATGCTGAACCCTATTTTCTGTTGAGACATTAACCTTGCTTCATGTTGTCATCTCAAGAGAAGTGAAATCATTATAAGGGATACTAGCCATTAGCTATCTCGATATAGAAAGATTGGAAACGTATTATCTATTACATAATATTATCTTAGAATTTTGTATTATGTATTACATTGATTTGTTTTAAAAAAATAGATGTTTAGTTTCACCAATGTTTCACCAGAGCAGATAATTTACCTATTAAGTTAAAGAAAAATAATCAGACAGACTTTCTCTTATCTGTTGGGCTTGTACCTTATGAAACACTATAAACAATGTACAATTATGTTTGAAAATGAGGAGGAGAGCAAAAGTAGCCACATGTTTATTACTACACTCACGGAAGCTGGTCTGCCAAGTGTAACTTACAGAGAACTTTTGTCTGTAATTGTATGGTAGAAAACCCATTTGGTTTTCAGTGCCTTCTGTTGGATATAATAAAACAGTATTCAGCTACTTTCTCATCCACATGTTTAAGTGGCAAAGAGGATGCTCAAGCATAGTTTAAGCCAGATTTTAAAGGAGATTTGGGAACTTTGAGTTACAGTTGATTTCTAATAGCCCAGTTTGACACCTACTAACATTCTTGAAAATCCCACCTGATACTGTTAGGTAGTCAAACCCATTCATAATTTGACCCTGCATTTCCCTGATTGAAGATAGGACTCTTACTTATTTTAAAGATATTTTGCCAAGGAAAATATGTCAAAGCTGACTAACTGTTTCAACCATGGTAATGGGAGATTTAGGCAGGGAAAATATCCTTAAAACCCTCACACCAGCCCAAATAAAAACCTCACAGTAATGAAAATGATTCCAAGTTAGCCCCTTTCTGAATTGTTTAACCAGAGCTAGGGGCTGAACACATAATTAAAAGTTTAAATAGTTGTCCCTGGCAGACCTGGCATAGGACGGAAGGCTCCATGTGGAATTACTGATATGGGGGCAGGTCCAAGTGTGAACATCTGACTTTTGGGGAGAATGTGTTTGCCTGGCTGAGGTTGTCCACGCCAGGGCAGTAGATTAGGTAGACAGAGCCTGAAAGTTATGCTTGAGAGGACTCACTGATTCTTGTGTGACTTTTTAAGATCATGTTTCCACCTGTTTCTCTGAAGAACATTAGCTCTTCTTTCTGTGTTAATCCTCATTTCTGTGCCAGGAGTTCAGAAAGTAGTAACATCAAAGCACTCCTGGTGTCTGGGGCCACCAGCCCTGAGGCTGGCTGCTGAGCTTGCCCCCAGCCCACTCCTCACCATCCTGTGGTGCAGCTGAGGGACTCCTGGAGATGAGCTGACGCTTGTGGCAGTAACACAGAAATGGATCATGAGGCTCTGGTTGAAGAAAAGCAGTCGTTGCAGTGGTGGAATGAGGAGGAAAGGGAGCAACTGAGACACTGACACTGAGACATGGTAACCCTGAGGCCTGATCTCAAGCTGCCTGGTCCCAAACTTTCCTGGGCATGCTCAACACGTCCACTAAATTTCTCCATTCCTCAGTTCTCAAGGGTTTTTTTAACAAAATCCCCCATTTGTGTATGTGAAGTGCTGAAAGCTCATGGTTATCACATGTAAGCCCAAACATAGGGACAGTAGGGAAAGGAGCCTGACAGTTGCATACGCAATGTGTAAGTCTCACAAATGAGTAGGCATATACAGTTCTACTAAATCATTGCAGCCTTCAAATCTATTTAAATGAAACCTTGTATAGTCTGTTCAGCTGTTCCTCATAAATCATACTTTTAGTTAAAAAATGAACTTCATATTTCTTCTGGGGCTTTGCTGTCCCTTAGGCATATTCCTGGAACAGTTGCAGCCTAAGGGAGTCTTCCCTGAGTAAAAAAATCTCATCCTTGGATCTGGGGACTGGAGTCAAACTCTGGAAAGCACTCAGAACTGGGGAGGTGAACTCTGGGAGAGGGAGAGAAATGGGAAGGACACGGTGTTAGAGTTCTTATACAGAGAAACCTGTGTAATCTGCAGTGCTGTCTTGCAAAATGCCTGTAGGTATTTGGTAAGTATGGGAAGCAAAACAATTAAAAAGTTAGAATAAAGCCTTTCTGCTGTTTGGAAGAACTAGATACATTTGCCAACTTTCCCCCAAACCCAATTTAATGTTTGTTTTGCTTGAAGTGTTGTAGTTGTTTTGTGACAGCCGTGTTTGCGCTTGTCTTTCTCTCTCAATACTTTACCCTGAAATGATCCCCTGGCCTGGTAGAGGCACTCAAAGCCCTGCCCAGCTCCCATCTTTCTGCTCAGAGACCCACTAAACTGCCTGAACAGCCTCTGAAAGACTCATTCCTCAGCCAAGGAGAACTGCTTCATTTCCAGAGTCTTCAGATTTATTTGTGCACACTTACCAGGTTGTCAACACCACTGTGTTGCTCCTCCTCCCATGACCTTTTGAAGGATGAGATGAGACCACAAATCACTCTCTTTGGCCAACCTGAGGTCTTCAGTTTTTATTCCTTAATCCAGGCTGGGTGTAAAGAGATGAATTGGTCATTGTCCCTAGGGGGGTCAATGCATTTTGCTGTGACAGGTTACAGGACTTAACAAAACCTGTCCAATAAAATAGCAGTGGTTATGAAACTGCATCAGTAACATACAACTCTTGGGCTTTTTCAAGACCACATAAAAATCCTGGTGTGAAAAACTGTTTTTGTATGAAACCCAATCCTTTCTTCATAGCCATGACGTCACTTTTCCCACTGGGTGTCCTCAGCTCTGTAGGTCAGAACTAAATGTGTGTGCAGGAGCTGAGCTGCTGGCCTCCTTTGGGAGATGATGGGCAACCAATTGTCTGGAAAAGTCCACACTTTTTCAGTAGTCCCATTCTTCCAGGTGCTCTATCTATGGCCACAGGCAATCACTGGTCTGAAGAATTTACATCCATGATGCTACCACTGTTCCCGTCCTTCACGTTCCCATTGGTAATTTCAAATGATGTTCTGTTTATTGTCAGCCTAACTCTCCTTCACACTTGCCAGTGCTTTTCATTGATTGCAAAATTGCAGATCCTCAACTCCTGCTTGTTGAAAAGTGGGTCCAGGTGTGAGTGCACCAAGGAATGAGAGCTTGTCAGGTACCCTATTTGGGGAGAGAGATGGAGCAACTTCTTGCAGCAGGTAAGGAAAATCTGGTTACTTAGTTCTTTGAGAATTCTACAATATTACTCTTTATGAAGACATGGCTCTCTGAGGAGATAAAAGAGAAGTAGCTTTAATCAGCCATATAAATGGTTGAAAATGAATCTGCTCCATTACAAACAGAGCTATTACAAACTTGGCAAATACTGTGTTCTTCTGCAATTTCCATAGATCATAATCTGCTCTCATAGATAGCCCCTTTAACTGCTCCCTTGTCCTTCCCTGCAGGAATGTCTCAGTTGCAATGTCTCAGAGTTGTTTCTCTTCAGACACAACATGAGATTCATTTTTTGCACTCTTTCTCTTGCTCCCCATGTCCTTTGGCCCTCAAGTTTGACTCCATAACATGAAGGACTCAGTCCACAAGTCCTTCACTCTTTGTGGCTCTCAGTGAGAGGCATCATGTGGGTCACTCTAGTGGTCTCTCAAATCTCAGTTTTCTGTAGCACTTTCCATAGACCTCCCACTAAGCAAGTTTCCTCTTTCTGTAATTGTTCACCCCCAAATACTGCCACATAGTCTTAATTAGGTCCATCTGGGAAGCACATGTTCAGTTGCAGTGACTTTGGACCCACATTAAAGGGGCAAGTTCTTCATGACAGCAAGAGTTAGAGACCAGGTCTTTCATGTTCGCAGGAAGACAAATGGTAGAAAGAAGAGTTGTCCTTTTTGCTGACATTCGGGCATTCTCTGGATGAATATATCCCACTGCTATCAAATAGGATCAATACAGATGAGTGAGAAGAATTGGCAGCACTCTCTTTCCAACGTGCACAGTACCTTCAGGATCTCCTGTTCAGTGTCAATTCTCCTGTCTGGTGGACAAACAGTGGCAAAACAAGATCAAGCCACACAGGGGTGTTCACCAACCTTGAAGGTTTTCTGTAAAGGCCCACCAGACTCTTCAAGTCTGGCTCAGTTCATAGCTATTACTAAGGAAAATTCTACCTATGACTCCTAGGGTGACAGGCCCTTCAGACTTGGCATGTTGCTGGAACTTTCTGTGCATCTGTTTCTGCCCATTTCCTCTTGTCCTATTGCTTGGCATGGCCAAAAAGAGCCTGGATCCATTCTTGACATCGCCCCTTTGGATACTGATAGACATTGGTGAGGTCCCCTCTCAGTCATCTCTCCTCGAGGCTGAATAGGTCCTGCTTCCTCAGCCTTTCCTCATAAGAGAGATGGTCCAGTCCCTTATTTATCACCATCACCCTACATTGAACCTGCTTCAGGAGCTCCATGTCCATGTACAGAACTTTTGCAATATAATTACTTTAAAGCAGAGGCCTTGGGTTTCTTTAGGAAGGTCTATTCCAGTGAAATTCAGTTGCCTTACCATCTCCAGTATAGGTGCCTACAGAGTCCTTTCCTACATATTTCTAACCTCTTCCTGGCTCTATGAAGGCACGATTCATTTGGCCAACTTCATAATCTGTCTTGGAAAGATTTAAGTCATGTTCTAGAAGAGCTTTCTTCCCCTTAGGTTGATATTACAGGGTCAAGAAGACTAGTTCAGGGCAAGTGTACCCTACACTGACTTTCTAAAACAGCCTTCAAGATCAGCAGGGCTACGTGAATTTCCTACACATCTTCTCAGGCAAGGCATTACCAGGAATGAGTGTCTGGCTTTTCTGACCTCCAACGCATTACAAAGCCTCTCTCTTTGTCTTGGCTTCCCTTAAAAATGAGGTGGAGTGAGGAAGGTGTGAATTTTTGTGGGACAGAGGGAATTCTTTTTTTCAAAGTCATCATTGGATCTGCTTAGGTGTTTTCACAAAAAAGGGTGCTTTTAGAGTCTACAGGTCCCACTTGAAGAGTTTAGTGGGTCATGTATACATTACAGCTGCAAAACGTTTATCTTGATTTTGCAGCCCTTGGCGACACGAGTTGTCCTACATAGTGTGAAGGGACAAACCTCTGGCCCTCCACCCTTTTTTATCAGCCAAAGGACTGGCCATATGTATGGTTAAGAGCCAATCAGTGTGAGTTAGGGCTGTGAAATCACCTCCCAGAGAAGTCTGGGAGAAGCCTCTTTCCAGTCTAAAGAACTTCCCTTAGACCAGGTAGGAAAGAGAGAGGAAAGTCCTGAGCCCACCCGCAATCACATTTCCTTGTCCAAGAACATCAGATTTTTGGGATATAGGCTGAAAAATAAAAACGTCCTATAAGGAGACTGTTTAATAAGTTGAGGTAGCCAAGTATGTGAAAACTCCTGTGATCTTCTCAAGCCTTGTTGGGGTTGGCAGAGAGGTTTCTGAAGCACATAGAGGTGGTCAGACACTTGAAAAGGGATAAAGTGCCAAGGGCCAGGTGGAAAAAAAGTAATCTGTTAAATGTTATCACAGTATCTCTTTTTGGTGAGGTAAATTTCCAGGCACTTGTGACTTACTGTATGGTAACTTCATGTGCTGATTCTAGCCATAAACAGCCTGTCTTTATTTAGTGTCTGTCTGCTTCAGGATTTTATGCAATTCCATGTGAACTCATTCCATGCACCACACTCCATCTTTTAAACCAGTGCTTTGTGGCATCTTATTCCTAAAAATAATTGTGTAGCAGATAACATCTTTCCTGTGCCTGCTCTGCCATGATTTCTCTACCTGTCTAGAGGCTTGCAGAAACAAATGTGTAGAAGGAAGTCTCTTTTAAAAAGCTCTTGTGGCTTTTTAAAAACAACCACAGGCTACCTGAAACCGATGCTGCCTTAGATAAGCTGAGCTAAGCAGTGCAGTGTTCAGTACAGATGTAGTCATATCATATTAAGCTCATCAATAAGGTAACAGTTCCCTCTTCACCTAAAAGCCTCCATACTCTGCACATGAAAAACTCCTTTGGGCACTGCCAGGTAGTTGTTCTATAAAGGTTCAAATCCCAGTACAAGTACTACAGAAAAACCTTTCTGATTTGATCTTACAGCGCTTTACTTTATGAATCGTCTGCCTAAATCTGCAAGATTTAATTCAGGAAGGACCTGTGGTAAATGTATACAAGAAAAATAATCTGTAATAACTGCAGTTTATAGTTAATGGATCTATGAAAGTTTGTGAGGTTGTTTAATAAGTTGGAATGGTTTTGGTGTTGATGTAGACACAGAAGCTGTTCTGTCATTTTACTGTAGTCTATATTGGCATGTAGGTCTACTGGCAAAAACACTTCCCAGAATTCAAATTTTAGATTATAATTAAAGTGCTGAGAGTCAGTGATGGTATTTAAGAAGATACCATGAAACAAGGAATTAAAGAAACTGTGAAAGGAGTTTGTTAATTCTCTAGTTTCATAACCTTGATTTAACACTAACATTTCTCATGCCTTTCTTTTGCAAAGATGAGGCCAGCTTGCTGAAAAGAACTGTGAGTGATATAGTTCATCAGGTTTTGAACATATACAGAAATTGTACAAATTCAACTGTGACTTAATAGCATTCAAGTTACTCCACGTTCCATATCACATTTTGTTTTAAGGTCTGGTTTCTTAGAGATGAGTTTAAGATCACAACATACCTCTCTCGAGATACTTGCACTGTCAGGATGATGCATAAACTGATCCTTCTCATGGAAGATAAAACTGGCTCGGTGGATCACAGTGAAATTCACAGGCTCAAATGCCATTGGGGTGTTCAGAGGCACCGCTGCTGGAGATCCGACCTTACCGTGGAAACTGGTGTTTGCTATTTTCAAAGGGGAAAGCCCGTGCCGTCCAAGACATCTGGCTTGTTGTTGTAAACCTTAAAATTCCAGAGAGTAAAAGTCATTTTCAGGTACTCAATCACAAATCAGATTTGGGGTTATCAGTGTGTACATGTAAGGTTTAGGATACCTTTTAATCTATGTAAACACTGTGCTCAAGAGCTGCATGTATTTATGTAGAGATCAAAGAGGTGGCAATACCTATGGAGAATAAGCAGCAAGAAAAATCATAGGAATGGTAAATGATCAGTTGTGAGAGGGAAAACTTGAAAAACTTGATTCTAGACATGGCAAATAGGTTGCACTAAGATGTGGCTGTGACATGTGCACGTGGGGTGGCATATCACCCACTGCTTGCAGCATTTCCTTATGGAGGCATGCTGCACTAAGTCCTGGGAATGCAAAGCAGCTCGGCCTCCAGCTTTCCCCTACCAGCAGCTTCCTGCCTTTGCACCAGCTGCTGCCTGCAGCTGGAGTTGCACCATGCAGAGACATGACGCACTCTCCCATGCCAGGGCTGGGCTTCTTTTCACCACCAGCTTTAGACTTCTCTCCTGGGAGCATGACCAGCTGCATGGTCTCTTCCCAGAGCTCCCATTTTTTCTACTGACCTGTCTTGCACACTCTGAACATGACTGAAGGCATGCTGAAGTCAGTGAGGAATTTAATCTGGCCCTCAATTCCTTTCTCTGATGGCGTTATGCTGGTTCTGCTGTGGCCTGAGAATGCCCAGCAAAGCAACCAGCAACCTCCACATCCAAGGAGAGCAGCACGCTCCCCAGCTGCCCAACTGCTGGAACAATACTGGGAATCAAAGCAGCAGTGGCTGGCTTGGCCGTGTGTAGTGTACGGGGCAAGGATCAGATCCAGGGAGAACAACCCTGCCCACCTCCACTCAGGCTGTCCAATTTCTGGCTCCGTGAGAGATGTAAAGATGAGGGAATAAACAACATGCCTGAGGAACAAGAAACCTTGGTTAATGACTGCAGCACCCCTTAAACTGAGCCTCCTCTTGCACCCACTAGGGTCTCTAGAAAAAGGCTCCACCTGCTTTTCCATGACCATTTGTGTCCCTTCTCCAGCTGCTCTACCTGCTAGAAGATTGTCTCCTTCATAACAGCTCCTTTCACAGAAAGCTGATGGTGGCAGGGCCAGTGTGACGAAAAGCTGCTGAAATGTACTTTTTAATGAGAAAATGAAGTGTTTTTCATTGCGGTATGATTAGTCTCTTTTTTTTTCTCAAATTCAGCAAAAAAAGAGGAAACAAAAAGAGGAACATGTGTTCATTTGTTATAACTGGAGTTTGTGAAATGAGGTCTTCTTGAGAAAGCTACTAAACATTCATTTCAAAGAATACGGATGTTTTGGCATCCAACCATTGTAGTGTGTCCAGAATATAATTAGCTCCTGAAGTGGTTTGAACTTGTAAATATGTCTTTAGATCATAAACTGATCCAGTAGCTATGTGAGCTTTAAAGCTTACTCTTGGAAAAACAAGACTTGGAAGGAGAACTCAAGCCACAATAGACATACACTGGGACCCAAGAGAATTTTCTTCATGCATATGGTTCATCTATTTACATATTTTACTGTAACCTTCTCAAAACCTTTGTACCTTGGGCAGTGGATGAGATTACTACTAGAATAATATAGGTAACTGTGGATGGTTTGAACAGTTTAGCTGCCAGCATTTTCTTCATTCACAATTTAGGCTTTAATTTTCACCAGGCAAGCAAAGAAGAATGAGAAACATCTGCATCTGTGTAGCAACTGTCAGAGGACCTTAGATGCAACACTGAAATGAAATCTCATCTCTGCAAATGAGGCTGGCAAACACGATGTCTGTTGGGTAAACTGAGGTAAAAAGAAGTGGAATGATTTCCTACAAATAGGCTCAGTAGCAAAAATTGAAAGAAGAACCCCAAAGACACAAAGGATATTCCTGCTTCTCTTTTCTGACTTCTCAAATATACTTTCCAGGCATGAGAGAACCAATTCAGATCAAACAAGCTGGTCCAGACCATTGCCCGAAACCTAAATAGTTAAAGTCTGTATAGAGCTTTCAAACTATAAAGTACACTGGAAGTGCTAACTATTATTATTACTTTGAATCAAACAAAACCCAAAACTGTTTGAAAGCTTCAAAAATATTTGCTTAACTTTTATGTATTTATTTTACATTCTGGCTTGACTCTGGACTTGTCTCCTGGGACTGAAAGTGCAGATACTCCAATGCCACAAGGTGGCTGTGCTAGCAGTATTTCTGAATTGGCTGGAGATGAGGCGCTCTGGAAATCTCACAAAAAAGCCTTCTGTGAGACTCTCTGCACACAGCTTAATGCACCTGGAAAGTGGCGGGTGAGGTGTTCACTGCAGGAAAAGCCCCTTCTGAAGGCAGAGCAAGTGGCTGGGGGGCAGCCAGGATGGCATTATACTTCCCCAGCAGGAGCTGAAGTTTTGAAGGTAGCTCTTTCCAGAGCAGGGAGCTGATGCAAGAGTTTTCAGCAGGGCCTAGATGACTTAGAGACATAGTTACCTTTGACTGTTTCCCTTCATGAAGTGTTTTAAGACTCTCACACAAGCTGTGATCAACGACTCCCTTCCAGCCAGCACATGTCTTGGAGAAAGGGTGGGAAGAGCACCATCTGCACGAGACAACCTCTCCTGTAATTAGTCAAATCATCACAAAGTTGATCTGTTTTCCTCATTTGACAGCCATCTGTTGGGCTCACCTCTGAGGTTTGTGCATCGTTTGAAGTTGGATTGAGTCTATTAACCTCCTAACTGGTTCTGGCCCTACCTGGCAGAGCTGTATGCTACACTGATTCCCATGGAATGCCAGTAAAATGTTGGCAAGGAAACAGATGCTGCTGGGACCCAGCAGAGAAGTGGTTAGCCGCATGGATGTTGTTCAGTGCAACAGCCTGAAAGCTCATATTGTGAGAAGCACTTCTCACCATGTGTAAAGTCTGACACATATTTCAAAGGAAAGCTTTTAATTACAGTTGGCAGGTCTGACCCCATGCTGAAAAGTGACTTAATTTTTGACCCCAGCAGCAGAAGAGTCTGTAAATCAGGCTGCCATTGCAGTACTAATTCAAATAAAGAGCTGCAGCTTTGTTGCCTGCACAGGACTCCCATGTGGGCTGACTGTGACCTACCAAAATGACTGTTGAGCTACAGGCTACAAGTGGCTTGAAATAAGTCATTTTGTGCCTCAGTTCCCTCATTTGTGGAACAGGAGGAACTGGAATGTCCATTCTTATAAAGTTCTGTAGGACCTAGGGGGGAATCCCCCTCTCCCAGCTATCACTAATTACAGTGTATTCAGATGATGGGGGCCACAGACATGCTCTAACTGTAAATCTAGGTTCAGATTTGCACTTAGATTGAGTTCAGAAGTGTTTCAACTCCATCATCTCCAGGTTGTAGTTCAGCCCAGTAATGTCACAGCCAGGATTAAAACTGTGTTACTCAAAGAGTGGAAGGTCAGAGAAGAAGAGTTTGGTTCAGGATTTCATTGCTGTGGGACAAGGAACAACCTCTTTGCAACACAGCAACCCTGCAGCTGAAGTTTGAGCTGTAGCATACCTATCTCTAAATACTATGTTGCTCAGAACAGCAAGTTTTCACTCATTTTGGCACCTCTCTGCATTTCACACTTAGGCTCTGGCAAACCCAGTAAAAACTGGAGACTTCATGAATAGCACCATGCCAATGAGAATGCAGACCCTTTTTTTTCAGACACAAAGGGAAACCAAACTTTTGGCTTATTTCACCAAAATAATCTAAAATCAAGCTATTCCCTTGTTTTATTTTGTTTTGTATCTCTGCCTTGTGCAGCGCACCAACTTTTTCTCTAATAAAATTAGCAGAATGAATGCTGAAAAACTGAACTGATGAAGCAAGAAAACATTCAACCAGGGGAAAAAACTATGAAGAAGTAACTTCTGAGAAAACTTCAGGTGCCGGCAAGCACTTTTTTAAGGTGCCTACCCAGCAAGACAGAAAGTTTGGGGATTTTAGACAAGCCAATCCACAGACTGACAGACAGCTTGCTAAAACTAGGTTATGGTGTACAGGGTGTCTAGAAGCCCAGCTTCTCCTGAGGCTTCCATCAAGGGTGACCTTGTCCAAGCCCAAGGAGATTTATACCTCTAGTCTGTGACCGTGCTCGGTGTTTTGTGGAAAAACAGAGGTGAGGGCCAACACTCTCTACCTGCTGTCACAGTTGTGATTCTTTAGCTAGCCCAGCTGCTCCAGTGCTTCCCTGAGCTGCAGCCTGGTGTTGGGAAGCCTCCTGGAAGTGTGGGTGCCCCTGGCCATGGGATGTGCTAAATTTGGAATCCTTAGGGGCTGCTCCCCGCAGAGCTGTGGCTGGTACTGCATGGTCATGAGTGCTGATTTCCAAGGGCAGAGTACTAGAATGTTGGATAATGTACAGCTGGGGATAGTTTTAGTTTCTTCAGCTTTTTTAACTCGTCTTTTACAAGCCTGTCCACCTGAAATGAAGATACCGAGTAATGTCCATCCGTGCTCTGTCTCGATTTGTAACTCTTCTGCAGTGGGGTCCAAGCACAGGACTCTTTTTCTTGCCCTCCCACAGACCATTTATTTTCTACCAGAGGAGGGATGTAGCATGGTAAATACACTGGGACAGACCTGGCAAAAAATAGTAACTGTCTGACAAGGGAAGGAGAAGATAAATTCCTCCTAGTGGTCATCACAGAAAGCCGACGTGATTTCATTACCATCTGAGGAAGGAAGTAGCAATGCACAGAGCAAGACAAACAGTCCAGCTGGAACACCTGGACACCACAGTCACTTTCACCAGTGAGCAGATGACAGAGTGAGCTTTCAAGCTACCACCAAGTATCTTTCAAACTCTTGTTCCTCCACTACAAACAGACTGGCTTTGCAAGAAGCTTGTTGGGTGATTTTGCATTCTGGCTGTGGGGTGTGTCCTTCAGTGTGCTGCACTGTGTACATACACATATTCCTCAGGCACAACCTCCCATAACTAACTACCTGTCAGCATTGCACTTCAAATGGAGAGCAGGACGGGTAGCTGCACATGCTTGCAGCAGCACTTAGAGCAGGATGGATTACAGCAGGTATTCTCTTTGGGGCTGGTGTGCTTCTTCTCCTTTGGCTTTTCCCAGAGCAGCCATGCCGGTAGGCACCATCTCGTCCTGATGGGTTTTAAAAGGTGCTAGGAAGGACCTAGATAGAAAGTGTGATTTGGCTGTTAAAGGTAAAGAAATGCCTAAACCTACCTAGAGTTTTAAAATTTGTAGCCTGTGCAGAACCTTGGGTACATAACATTATTTTGTTCTTCGTGCATGTGCAAAAGAAAATTATTTCACAGTTGAGGTGCCAGAAGAGGATGCTGAAGGTGGTGTAGTATCATGGTCTCTGTAGGAGTGGTAGGTTTGTGTGCCAGATGTGCATCCCAATTTCCTGGCCCAGGGCAGTGGGGCTCTGAGCCGCCACCAGGCATCACTGGGAGGCTTTAGAGCTGAAATTTTGCTTTTTGTCATTTTGTGTGGAGTGCTTCTCAAAGACTAGGTCCAGTTTAATGGTGTCTCAGGAGAAACCAGAGGTCATTCCTACCAATTGCTTGTGTGAGTACCATATGCAGGAGCTGGAGGACACTATCATAAATATTTGTGGTAGATGCTATACAGGACAGTACATGAGATGAGCAGGAAATTAATTTTCTTAATAGAAGCTTGTGAGTCCATGTGAGAAAGAAAAAATCTTTTCAGTTAGGCAAGTCCAACTCTACATGATGCAGTTTTATTATCATAATCACCCTTTCACTGAGTTAATTCCATGGTTTACAAATGTGCTAAAACCCAAATAAATGATATCTAAACCATATAAAACCACTTATAACTCACTGAAGCTTTTGAGAAAAAGCTGACAACAAAAAAAAATCCCCGTTGAAGGGTTCCAATAAAAAATTCCACCAAAACCAGAAATGAAGGTCAGTGTGGACAGCAGCCTATTAAAATCACTGCAGCAAGTATTGCTGTTGTGATGAACACCCTAGATAAGGTGTGGGCACTAAAAATCAGCCAGAGTTCCTCGAATAGTTGCACAGCATGTAAATGATTTAGGAGAGAGGCTACATTTATTAACTTGTTTATTATAAGAAATCTGGTATGACTTCATGCTAAAATGTTGGTGGGGTGTAATTCTTCTCTAGTTGAATGCACTGAAGTTTATATGAGAGGCTGAGTTTTTGGGTTTGAGCTTTCATTATCCTGCAAGCAATTGTAGCTGTGCACTGACACCACTAGGACGATAGCAATGATTTAACATGATAGTAATAGCAATACAGTCAAAGCTCTCTCAGAATTTCCATTTTAAACTCTGTTTGTTTAGAAATAATATTTCAACCAGTTAAAACAGCATCAAGCACAAACTTGGCACTTGTAGTCAGCCTGGATGCCTGGATGTAATTACTTTCTTCTATTAAAAAAAAAGAGTATCTTGATTTTTTCATTATTTTGAAAATAATTTTTTTCTTTGTTGTTGTTCTTGCTGCCATTGTCCAGATGAAAGAAGTTTAATCTTAAGAAACATGTCTTTGCAACCACACTGTCCATAAAGAAAACAAATTACTTTTGGCATTAAAAACAGATGAGCAGTTTAGGCCTGGATGAAGCTGATGCTGGGGCCCGGGGATCAATGGGAGCTTTGTTATCCATGCCACGAGAGGCGAGAGCAGCCCTGTGCTGTGGGAGATGGGAGATCTGAGCTCCTTGTATGCACCCCAGTTTTACCTGATCCATACATCATTCCCAGGGGATGGAGAGGAGCAGGAACTCCCCGTGCTGGGGAAAGGTCTGGTCTGCACATCACTAGTACACCCCCAAGCTCCACATGCAGCAGATTCAGGTATGGAAAGCATTCTTGTTGCTCTTCCAGGACCTGTTGACAAAAAGATAATTCCAAATGCAGGATGCAAGCTTGGAGATGGCATGGCTACGGGATCCAACCCACAGCATTGTTCATAATGGGATAAATTCAAATTCTGAATTGGAATTTGTGGAATTTTTTGGAAAAGTTCAGAGTTAGCCTAACCTTTCAAGGATATGATACCTTCCCAGACAGGAAAAAAGAACAAAACCTTACATCAAAATGAAGCCAAGATTGAGAACATGAACCCTTATTCAAAGGATAAAAAGCCCAGTGTGGTCATACCCGAACTCAAGCATTGTAAACCCCAGTCAAGACTACACTCACAACAAATCCAAATGCATGAAGGGAAAAAAAGAAGGGCAAAACCACCCAGGCAGCATAAATCCTCTCTGAAATCAAGTCAGACTGCTATTTCAGAGTTTATGACCTTAAATGAGAATGAATTGATATTAAAAGCCTCATTGCTTTTTTAAAATGTCCCCCCCTTTCCCCTTTCCGTGTGCCTGGACATCAGGGAAGAATTAAGGCTCTTCAGGTGCCTTGAAAGTATTTACTACCTCTGACGCATAACTTTAATTTTGATTTACCAGAGTTTAAAAAGTCAGTGCAGAGCTGATTGCAACAATTGTGTAGGGAAATGCACAAACTTTCAGCTTGGATGACTCATTTTTATGCTTGATTTGTGATTTAGCAGCAGCATATTAAAGTGGTGATACTTCTAAATGTAACTGGAGTATTTTCTTTTCATAAGACTGTTTAATATATAACAAAACACCATAGAAACAAGTGGGAAGCTTGTCTCATTGATTTTAATGGGAATTTGTTTCCCAAGAATAATTTGTTGGTTCAGTATTTTCCTAGTTGTGCAAAAACAATTTGCATGGAAAATAGATTTGACTTACTTGGGCTTTTGATGCTGCAGAAAGAGGGAAAAACATATTTTGGAATTCTTGTGGGGCTTCAAAAAGCCAGCAGTCCTTTGCTGGGATGACTGCAGCATTTGCAGGGCTGGCAGCATTTGCAAAAAGCAGGCAAGCGCCTCAGATCCCGTGGTGGGACAAGCAGGAGGAGTCATGTTTTCAGGAGGAACTAACCCTGACCCTTTCTGGCAGAGCTGGTCAGCCCAGGGCTGCAGGCACATGTCTGAAAGGAGCTTGGGCATGGGTAGGGAGAGACTAAACATGTTTCCATCCACCTCAGCCCCTGCTTGACCATAGACATTGAACGTACAGCCAGGAGAGTCCTGAGGAAATCAGACGGACCAGTCCCCTCTCTTATTTCAGACCACCCTGGCACACACCTATTCCAACAGTGTTCTATGGCTTGGGATTTGGGTTGGAATACTGACACAAACTGCTGAAAAATTTCAGGGTTTCCAGGTCGAATTTTCATAGGAAGAGAACTAAGTTGTGCATCATAATGACACTGCATAGTATTGTGTAACACTCGTTGGAATGAAACCTCCTCTCAGCCCTGAATTATGTGGTTCCTGATGTGTTTGGTGAGAGTCACATCTTTCTGTGGACAGCTCTGGCAACAGCCACACTGCTGCCTCTTCTAACCGGCATGTTGGGCCCCATCCTGCTGATATCTGTGGAATTATGTCTTCCGTCATCTCTCCTTCCCTTCCTGCCTCCCCAGACAGAGACATGACCTTGACTGTGTCCCACACCTTCAGCACATCCACAGCTTTTCTGGTGCCAGCTGGCGGCAGTTTCCTGCTCAGTTTGTATTCACTCATCATTCAGCCGAATAAGGACCTCAGGCAAACATCGGAGCCTGGTGGAAGCAGCCTTCTCTGGACACCAGCCCACTTGGTCTCCTCAGTAACGTGCTGGCATCATCCCTCACCCCTTGCTGGAGTTGAGCAGGAGCCCTGGGATCATTCCTGCCCATTGCAGCCCCAGTTATGCCCATGAACACCCAGGACATCAGTGTCGTCCCCTCCATCTGCTTTGAGGACAAATCCACCCAGTGGAAAGACACTTCTGTCTGTAGAGCTCCATTTCCCATCCACTGGCACGGCTGACAGTACTGCTCCCAGTTTCCAAGGGGCTGTGGTTTTAAACAACTCATCTTTTCATTGTAACTTCTTTTATTTAATTTAATACTTATCAAATGACACTGGTGTGGTAGATAGTGGGCAGGAGCAGAAGAGTTGGGTAGAACTTAATAACTTTTGGACTTCTTTCAGATTTGCAAGTTGATGAAAATCCTGGGGGATCTTTTCCAATGTTGTTTTCATGCTCTGTGTAACTGGAAAAGTGAAATTCTTCTGAATGAGCAGGACAAGGAAAATATTTAGTTCTGATGATGCTGGGAAAATTCTGGGGTTATTTTTATCCACGCATATAATTTCTGGTCGGGAAAAAAAAATGCCTCAAGTGTTCTGAATATGTGAATTTCTTATCTTCTGTTAGAAAACATAGGCACTGGCAGGAGAAAACAGACTTTCTTCATTAGTGCCAGAATATTTAACATACGTTCCTCAATATTGGAAAAAGTAGTCAGAAGAAAAACAAGAAAAGTCATTATCTGTTTTTTTCCCCTTTTAATAACCTTTTCAGTAGCACAATGCATTCAAAGCTAGGCACATTCCCCTCAGTGCAATATGGTCTCAAGACATGATTTAGATGGAAAATTTAAGTAAGATTAATGCAATTTATTATCCGCCAGGATATCCCTACAAACCACACTGCTTGGCTGAATTTTTGATTCTCAATCTAATATTTCAGATGAGATTTCCAGATGGGTGTCTTATTCCTCTATTAGTTTAGTGAGGGTGATACAGAATTTGTAAAACAGGAGAGGTTAAGCTAGTTTTAACACTTGATTAATCATTTAAATTACTTTGTTACTGTTTGAATCCATTGACTTTTGTTTACCAAGCAACTCCCTGAAACCCAAAGCCAACAAAAACGGCAGGCAGCTTTCCAAGTTGTTAATTTATTCAATGAGTTCTTCAAAGGAGTTCTAAAAGGGGAAAAAAGGAGCAAATTTATAGTTGCATTGAAAGCGTAGAGCAATTCTTGTTCATTGCTTGCTAAAAATGTCTAGGTTTTTATGACTCAGAAAAAAAGCCAATATTCAAATATGCTGGCCAGCTCCTGGAGACATATATTTTTTGAAGCAAATCAAACAAGTGCTTATTAGAGCCTGACTGCATGTTCATGCAAATGTTGATTGAAATAAAATCAACTTGTGTGACAAGCCACACATTTCTCTGCTTTTTATGTGCTAATGTGCCTTCATCTGAAGTAAGATTCTGTTCCCCCACAGGAAAATTCAGCGGGAGCAGGATCAGACCCATAGGAAGTCACGAGCACAGGGATAAAGCTTTTTCAAAAGCAAGTATGAATGGATGATTAAAAAGCCCCCTTCAGTCGCACAATATACATGTGTACAGTTTGCAATTGTTCTCTGGGGAAAGAGGAAAAAAATCCCAAACCCTAAATCATGAAAAAAGTCCAGCTTTCGATTCTGCATATTACAAAGTCTGAGTTTGGTAAATTGATTACAATTTCTTTACAGAGAACTATCAGGAACAAACCACTAAGTCTTAGACATAAATTTGAATTCCAGAGTCTCCAGCTAACCCAGCTCATAAATGAATTCTTAAATGCTGACTGTGCCAGAAGACCCAGTGCTGCAAAACCACTTGGCAGAAGCCATTAGTTTCAATGAGATGAACTGCTCTATTTAGCTCTCATTCAAAACTTTACAGAAATGCCAGATTTCCATAAACACAGGTTTCCTTGAATTTCCAAGGTTTTGATTAACTGGTAAATGAGGATGTCTTACAAATATAGATTTGTATGCAGAGTTCAGCTCAGAAGGCAAGAGAGACTGGAAACAGACTATAGGCTTTTCTTTCTTCCTGACTTTTTCTCTTCCTGAACTAATAGAAAGCAGGAAAACTCCTTTAGAATATTTTGGAACTGAGGCTTTAATAATTAATAATTACTCTGTGGTTTAACAAGGTTGTAGATCATTTTCCTGCCATTTATATCATAGTGTATTAAGTTTTTTATGACAGATTAATATCTTTCAGCTTTTACAGTATGGTTTTAAAGTATTGGAGCAATGAAAGGCTAAAAGAAAAAGAAAAAAAACCCCTTATTTTTTTCCTTGTAGAAGAAATCGATTTGTGAAATCAAAGACTGCCTCTTTTTTCAAGGGACAATATTTTCATTTTGCTTTTTCTTCTTCTTCTTCTTCTTCTTCCCTGTACTTTTTTTGACCCACCTATCAATCAGCTGTGGTGAGACCAGCAATGATTTTTGATACATTTGAATTTACATTTATGCAGGTTAGGTGAGGAGCAGATTTGGTGGTTTGGTTGGAGGTTTTTTTGTTGCATGCTAGGTTTGGGGCCAAGTTATGGACCAATGACTTTTATAGCCTGGATGTAGGAGCACGAAAGATTAAAAGATCAAGTCCCTCTCTCTCCCCCCATATCATTTTTTCCCTCCACCAGCAAATGTTCCTAAAAAACACATAATCTCTGTAGTACTATGGTGATCATCATAAATCTATGAATAAATGGCATTACTAGCAAAAGTGCAAGAGCAGCACAGATAATAATATGCAAATATGGTTATTAACCTTAAACCCTCTTAAATCAGTCATGGAACCATAGCAGCCAAGAAAACTATTGTGGTCAAACGCCATGAACTCCAGCTTGCTTTTAACACTACAAATATTTCGTCTCTTCTCCAGCTTAATACAACATCTCTGCTCCCAACCAGAGCTTCTGTAATAAAAAATGTAGTTTATGTGCCTGTTTTTTGGTTAGGCTCTGGGAATCTGATTCAGCATTTTAAAATTTTTTTTCCCTTTTTTTTAGGAAAGCACTGGCGGTGTGGGTGCTGAGCCACGGAGGCTGTGTGTGGCCCCGCGGCTTGGCGCCCACACAGCCAAGTCCTGCTACAGCTGGCAAAAACTGCTGGGATTTCAGAGCTGCAAGGCACTGCGTTGGGCCTTTGGCATTACCGCACCCTTCCTGAGCACTGCCTTTGAATAAGCCTGTCTCCTTTGGCCATCTATGGACAACAGGCTTTCCAAGGCATTCTGCTCAGCCAACGAATGAAAAAGGTTGCTGAAGCCTGTACGTGCAGAAATAAATGTGGTCTGGCTTTTCATTGAGAATTCCCCTTGTTTGCCATTGGCTTTTCCTATGGGACTTGCTACCGAGAAGCTGGGTTTGGGTGTAGGTGATTGACAGGAATTGTTGTGTTGACAGAGGTGGATTCAGCCAGAGAGGAGAATGCTGCCACCGGACCAACCAAAGCAAGCACGGCGAAACCAATGGAAAACCGAAGGCAAAACTAAAGAACATCAAGTTAACCAAACTATGCAAAAGATGCTAAGAAGCTAAGACCTGAAAGGAACTGGGAAAACAATGAGTGATCCTGCTGAAAATGAGAGCTGCAATGTGAGGATTTCAAGAACTCCTAAAGTGAGCTGAGAAGTTTGATCTCAAACAGAATGGAAAAGTAGTGTTTATAGACCACTTAGAGTCATGACATGGATTGGGATACAAAATCCATGCCTCAAATATTCAGACTTCAGGTTGGGATAAACATAATATTGAGTATAAACTTCGATTTGACTATGGAAACTACACGGTCCTATTTACCAAGGAATGACTGGTGAAATAGAAAAAAACCCCTAAACCCCAAACCCCAGAGATAATTTACTACTGTTGTATTATTTCTCCTTACAGAAAAATCTAACAGGATGAAACCACTGAAAAATAGTTTAGGTCTGAAGAACCATGTTTCTTGAGTATCTGTAAATCTAAGAACATCCGGCTGCTTTGACTGGCTTCTGTGAGCCCTAAAGCCCCAACTTTGATGAAAGGCCACACACAGATCACAGACCATGCAGGAGAAACCTTGCCTTGGCATGGCACAGAGGCTGTCTGTCCATTTGAGACTCCGTGTCTGAGGGCCAGCCACAAACCTTGTCTTTTGTAAGAGAAATGGACCAATTTTTCCTCTAAAACAGTCAAAGCAAGTCCTACTCCTGTGTGCAGAGCACTCAGACTGGGGGATCTCTAACAGTGCCTTCCTCACTTGGGTAAAATACAAACCTGGGCCTCCTACAGGCCCTGGGAGCAACTTCAGCAAAGGTGCTGAGGTTTTTTGTAAGAGTGAGGGTGCGGGAGTACAAGACCTAGGCAGATCTAAGGGCCAAACAGCAAAGGCACATAAGGGAAAATTCTCATCCCCATGCTGAGAGCTGACTGCAGGATTTCCAGTGCAAGCTTCCCTCATACTGCAGTGCTACAGGCAGGCTTGTGAGCATCATCCATCTGTTGTCAGTAGCCAAATCACTCTATGCATTGTGGGAGCAATGAGTATTGAGAGGCTCTTTGGAGGAGTTTTGAGAAGAGGTATAAATTGCACTCTCCACTGAGCAGAGACGTGGGATACCATCATCAGAGTATTTAGTGCATCATCAATAGCATCCACAGGTGGCATAGATGCCACAGAAATTCCTTGACAAAGATTTTGTGCCTCCCCAGGATTTGGAGGCTTGTGCAGAACAGAGGGAATGGAGAATAAGAGAAAGGCAGAATTTGTCACGTATAACACCAGACAAGTCATTATTTCACTTTGTGTGTTAAATCTTATGCCCTGCCAGCTGCAATCTCTCCCAAAATTAGAGGCACCTGATGTCTTACACTTCTTATATTTGCAGAGAGATGCTGGTGACGATAGATTATTTTTATTGTACAGGTACACCAAGCCTGGTGGGGCCCCACATGTATGCAGCTATGCAAGCACGGAGGCACGTGCACATACACACACAGATGCAAAACCATCAGCGCGGCATTTGTTTGAGAGCGGGATCTAGCTCATTGTTTTAGGAGAGGGGTGGAGATATTTTCATATGTAACTCTCTCTAGGCAAAAACTCCTTCAGTAAAATTCACACAAAATTTCATGCATTTAAAAATGGTTTCTAATGAAAAAAAAAAAAAGAAAACCATGATTTTCAGGGTTTTTTTGCACATTTGAGAACATGAGGAATTCTGCCAAGAATTTTTATTTCCAATAACAGATTCCAAGACCCCATTATCAGTGTGGAGGAATTAATGCCCTCTGTTCATGTTTTTGGCAAAACCAAATGTAGAAAATGCTCAAACCACACCTGTTTCTGTTCTACAGCACATACACTTCTGCTTGCCAGCCCCCTAGCTGTTAAAATTAGTTAGGGGATTTCTGATACTTTTTTTTTTCTATTTTGTTTTCTTTTTCAAGGCAGTTATAGGACAACAGTAGCAAGGGTATGTGGTTAGCTCATAGGGATGTGAGAGGGAAAGCAGAAACACTTTAAAACTCCAGCAGCAGCTACACAGAGGAAGATTTGGCTTTGTATTGAATTCTAGTTTAGTGTGAGGTGCTATGTCCATGCCGTGGGCAGCAGCAAGGGAATGTGAAGTTACACTGCTGATCCAACTGGGTTTGCTCAATCCTCTTCTGAGGCATTGCCTGATGGGGCTCAGCACAGCACCTGAGGATGTCCATGTTGTAAAGAAGGACAGAGAAGGAGAGAGTTTTTTTGAAAGAAATGCTCAGTGTAAGAGACGGCAAGGTTGATGACAGATGGTGGTGTCATTCAGATGCTTTTGGAAATACAATAGCAGTGCTCATTTCAGTGTCCTCCTGTTTCCTCAGGAATGCAAACTTAAATTTAAAAATTACCCTGTTATTATACCCCCAGGGCCTTCTATCAGTCAAGTGGATAATTACCCCATTAGCACCTTGGACTGGTGCTCAGTTCACCAATAGCCAGCCACTGGCCTTCCATGCTCTGAGTGAGCAGGTGAAATCCCTGTGGTGACAAAATTTGAACAAACTTTGTGCCACATTATATAACAATCAGGGCTTGTTTGGTCTTCCCCCTAAAAATTTCTATAAAATGTGCACTGGCTATACAATTTGAGCTGCAAAGCAAGATTTTTATACAGCTACTTTTTAGTTATCTGTAAATACTTTAGTCTCTTACACAGATTTCCTGGTTTAAACTTACAATAGAACCTCATTAAAGGTGCACTGAAATGCACAACATCAAGGAAAAATATTAACCAGTGAATTACATGTCATCTACATTACATTAGCACATTATATTAAAAAATCAGTATTTCTGCTACAGAAATGATGAATAAAAATAGCTTCAGAAAAAATAAACAACTTTCCCAGGAATTTTTTTTTTATTTTTAGAAAACTGCTATCTTTAGTTAGCCACATGATGAAAATACTCCGTTCTCTTTTACTTTTGTTTATACTCGTATTATTCTCAAAATTTTCACCATGGTGCTGTGATTTACCCTCTCCTATGGGAGGGACCTTTTGCTATTTTAAAATTAAAACACAAGGTGCCTCATGTCCTCCTCCACAAAAAACCCTTCTCATTTTGCTTGCATTGTAAGCAACAATAAATATAATGAAAGAAGCTCATGATTCACAGGTTATGCAAAACTCTTACACAGAAATTTACTTCATGTTTCATGAAAGAAGTATATTAAATGGAGAAGTCTGCTAACTGTGAAACACTGAAGGAAAACTGGGGAGCATCAGTACAACAGTGTTATAAAGGCAAGGAAGACCTGTTTTTACAGAATGGTTTTCAAATTTGAATTTGAATTTGATGTTTGAATTCCAGAAGTTCAGATCTAAGAGCCTAACGCAAACCACTTTGCATTCTTTAATGTTTATTCCTCAAACTAGCAGGCATTTTCCTTTTTTTTTAATCGGAGAAACTGAATCCGACTGTCTATTCAGTGCCTCCCCAAAATGGCTAATTTAGAAGTATCCAAGGGATAGTTTAATTGCCATTGTAGGCTAATAAATTTGGGGCTCGGTGGGTGATATTTTTTGCAGATATTTAATAGGCTCTATACACATCTGGCTAGTTTTTTCTTTCCTGAAACACAAAGATTTCAGCAGTCAGCCATTTCTCCTGACTAATCAAAAAAGGAGTTTAGAGCACCCCACTTCCCTGCCCTTGAGGATGACTGTTTTTTAGGGCCCTGATATTTATTTGGCCCCTTACACCATTCAGTGCATCACATGCTCTATTATATTGTGTAATTTTTGAAAGCCTAAATGCCATGCAGTAGTAGTCAAAAGCCTTAAAATGTCTCTTATATTTATGCAGTCATTTTTATCAAGCAAGTTTATAATCTCACCAGAGGATGTAATCAGATCTGTCCAAGGAGACTGATGTTCATAAAACAATGTTGGCTAACATTATTTCTTTTCCAGGCCAGGCTTTTACTTCTTCTTTGATTATATCTTGTGTCAGTTTTATTCCTGGTTCTGCAATTGGAAACCCACAATAACAGAGCTATAATGTTTCACAAATCTGCTCATGGTCAGCTCTCCTGTTGATTCAAACTGTGAGCATTTAGATTTTTTATATTCTTTTTTTTCCCCAAGTATCCAGAGTTATTTAAGTAATTTAGGAATCCTCTCACAAAATGCGTGTAGAACCAAAGCAGAACACTATGTGCTGGCATACAGAGATGAGTTATGGCAACAGAACAATTTACCACCCACCCCTTGACAAGCTGTCTGCGCACTGGGGCTATGATGCGGCTGTCCCGAGGCTGGAGTTACACCACACCAGTAGGATGAGCTCTCAGCTTCAGCATTCCAAGGTGGTTACAGTGCTTTGGCTGAGGAATGGCAACGTCTTTATGGTGTTGCCATGGCATTGTGTCAAATCTGCAACAAGGAGTCACTTATAAAAATGGGGCACAGGCTCCTAAGTCCTTTAGGTTCGTTGAAATTGCATGCACCGCCTTATTCAGTGATTCAAACTCTCACACACACATGTAAATACTCTTTTTTTCCATTGACAGTCAGTCAGGCTGTGTGGCATAAAGCTCTGGTAGCTCTGGTACTGAGCAGGTATGTCCATGAGCCAGCAAAGCACACCCTACACTGGCTGTACAGCCAGACGGTTTTCAGAGCTCTTCTGCATGTGCACCATGTTTATCAGAACCATGAAAATCACAGTGGTACTTTTTTTTAATCCTGTTTCCCTTCTTTCCTGGCTATTTATGCAACAGCATTTTGAAAAACACACAGAAAATATTCTTTCTTGGAAAAAAGTGTTGGAGGTTTTTTGTGGTTTTTATATTCTATTGGTTCAGGAATGCTTTTGCACTTAACAGCTCTGTGAACGTTTTTTGTGACACAGTATCTCATCTGGTAGGTCCATTCTGAGATGGCTGGCTGGCGTGCCAAATACAAGCTCCAAACCCTATCTTCCCCAGGTGCTAAATTACCTTTCCTGATAGTCTGAACAAAAGCTGGGGAAGTCTTTGGTTCAGGCTTGAACGCTACACTCAGATCCCAGCCATTCCCTCTTCCGGACACCCAATAGCCCTGCAAATATTCCAGACTGATAATGTCAGTCTTGAGCGAGAGCTGGTCTGAGGAAGCACTTTTCCCTGCATTTTTCCTGAGCAGAGATCAACTGTGGATCTTGTAGGGGAAAAGGAAAAAGCAGAGGTCTGTGTGGAAAGTGAGGGTTGTGGATGTGCTCAGGCCACGGCTGGAATGGGATAACACATCTTTGAGCATTCACTTGAGCCCAGCCTGTGCTCTGGTACTTGATGTACAACTTGTTAGACTTCCAAAGGGCACCTCATGGCCTGAAATGAAGCAGAGAGGGCACCCAGGGATGCCACCAGAAGACCCTAACCTTAGCCAGGACAGTTTTAGAAGGCAGCCTTCTGGTGAGGGGGCCCAGCTCTCTGCCCTCGTATCACCCCTGCTCTCTGCCTCAGCCTGTGCAAATCAGCAGTGCTGTCCTTCCCCTCCCGGGCACAAGAACCTCAGGCCAAATCTTGCGCCAGGTACCCTGGGCAGTGAGTCATGCAGACATTACCAGCACCCAGCACTCTGTGTCCATTCCCATTTTCTTGGTGGAAAGAGATGAGATCATTGCCCCCAAACAATAGCTCACCTCCACCTACCTGGGCATCTGCCCTGATTCTCCTTGCAAAAAGAGGAGACTGTTTCACTTTTACTCTTGGTGTCTTGTGCTCTGTTTCTCTTTCAGTAGTGTTTCATGCTCTGATACAGACATATTTCTCCGGAAAAGCTCCTGTGCATCAGGATTTCTGTTTTCATTTATGACCTTAAGGAAAAACATCTGTTGCTGTTGCTCTCTCACCATTTGTCTTCAGCTTTCCTTGTAACTGTTGTTTTACTTGTGGTATCACTGTTCTTTGTGTATCCCCACTAACCTTCTGCACTGTATCTCCCTGTCTCGGTGATAGGTCACATGTTGGTGTCAGTGTTTTCTGTGACAAAGTCAAACTCTTTATTTTTAGGAGGTGTTTAAGTTAATCTCTTGTCTGTTACTGCTCTTTGGGGTTTTAATCTTCTGTTATCTTGTTCCAGATTAAATTTTCTCATCTGAAAGAGTCCCAGAGAGATAGTGTTCCTCAAAATCTGTATTTTCTTGTTTTTCTCTACAATGGACAATTGCTGGACTTTCTCTGGCTTTTTTTTTTGAGGTTTTTTAGCTGTATTATTGGTGCCTTGCTGATGTTTGTTAACAGCTGTTGTAGGAAAATATTGTAAACAAAACAGAGGCCCAGATTTATCTGATTTATTCTGTCTCTCTAAGTGCCTTGTCATTGTTTTATAAAGCCAGTGGGGAGGAAAAGAGGACAACTGAGATCTTAAGTGAGTGAATTTGTCCTCACTTCTCTTTTGAATAAACCACCACCAAATTACATAGTGAGACTGTAGCACAACCATGCTCCTCACTGAGGCAATTCAGGAAAGGGTTAAAGTTAGATGAGCATCAGTCAAACCCCAGAGGGAAGATATAACCCTCACCAAGGGTGCCACCGAGGGCCTCACCAGCGCAATATCCCTACAGAATCTCTCTTCTGTGTTTTATTCCACTAAAGGAAGAGCAGGGAAACATGAAGACAGAAAGCCTAAGATCAGCAATGTCACCAGCTGGAGTCAGTTCTGTTTTATCTTTAAGTGACTTTACTTGATATTAAATGGTGAATTCAATGCAATTCCTTGACCTCTTAGGTGCTACCATTGGGATGTGCACAAGCCATGTGCACACTGAGGTATTGTCACTTTCAGTGAGTGATACAGACACTGATTTCTTTTCCAAGCATGTTATGAAGGGCTTAATATAATTAAACTACAATTGTCAGTGCATGACAAAATCAGATTCTCTTGAAGGAATGTGCTTATATTCTCTGAAGAATAATGTGGGGAAACATGGTGCTTCTCTATTCCAGAGAGTAAAATATAGAAATTTGGGTTCAGGAAGTGCAGTGCAACGTTTTTAGATGCACAGGTCATAGCTGAGTATAAACAAAAACCACACTGCTTGGAATAGACAATACTGATATCACAGATCTTTGCAATATCAAGAGTACTGACAAGACCTTCCAAGACAGCTCATCTGCAGGTCTCTGTACATCCCACATTCCCCTCAACTATACCATTCTCTCAAACCTAAAAGGACATTTGTCCTCTTCTGATTACAACATCCTTATAAAAGGCAAAATCTACAAACCACATTGTGTCTGTTCCACAAGGGGAACTGTCAAACATCACGCTGCACTAACCTTTCACTTCTGGATGAGCTGTAGGCTAAGATTTGGATTTTGTCTTTGAAAACTAGCAGAGGCTTTACATGGGGTTTGAACTCCTCCATGCTCCAGTCTCAGGAGCTCTCTTCCTGTGAGATCAAATGCCTTGCAAGGCTGGCCTTCATGTTATTTCCATCACTAGATGCTGCTTGCACTGTGTAGGCTCCCTCTAGTTTTTAAATCTGCCCAGGATTCCAAAATAGGATTAGATTCTAGTATAAATCCAGAAATGCTCATGTCAGTCCCTTTCTTCCTAAAGTTATGAGGAGAAAATGACAGATGCTATTGCTAAGATGCAAGCCAGCCTCTGATCCTAGTATAAAAAATGTTTTTCTAGGGATCTTCCACAGCCTTTATACAAGGTATTTTCAAATTTCAAGCCTAAGTTGTGAATAAAAATACTATTCTAGATTTCCAAGATGGAAAAAAACCCCTTACTGTAAATCTCTGATGGCCAATCCTTTTCTCTCTCATAGTTCAGCAAAATTCCACCTGACTAGTGCAACAGAAAAAACCCCCCAATTTTATCAAAACAAACCTATGAAACTCTTTTAAAGGTTTTAAAAATCTTTAAAGGGGAGAGACACCTGCATCCACTCAAAGAGCCCCAGCTGAATTAAAGACACAGACTGTGTATTGTGGAAGCTCAAGCCAAGCAGTGAATGGTGAAAAAACCCCTCACTTAATTTCTTGGCTTCTGCAGTCTTATCAGAGTGTTCTGCCCAGCAGAACTGAGCCCTGTGAAAAATGTATGTCCCCAAGTTCAAATGTGCAGTGTAAAACAATATCTAAAAGAAGTTAATTCCATCGCTTGTTCCTTAAATAGTTTTCAGTGCGAGAGATGGTTTTATAATCATGTGTCTATGATCAGAGACTTTTGGATGGACACCAAATCAAAACATCAGCAAAGAGAATGGGGTGATGTGGAAAACTGATTTATTCATTTGGAGTCAATAAAGTAAGCATGCAGTAGCTGGATTGTAAATAGCCCTGTGGAGAAGATTTATAAGTCTTAGCATGGGGAGACAGGTTTATCCCAGTTAAAAGCACATTTTGACTGGAAGAACCCTTTACCATGTTTATAAAATGGGGCCTTGCATGCAAGATGTAACCTTAGGTCTGTGTGAATTTGAAATGGGCAAACAATGTCATCTGCAACCATGTTTTTCATCTCTAAAGTGGGAAGCTAAAATTGACCTGAAAATATAAAAAAAAGGAAGATAAAAATTCTAAGCAAAATAATTCTAAGCCTCAGCAGGAATATGCACAGTGCTTAAAACTTCCCTTTGCTCCAGATTGCTATGTTTATAAATCAAGATTATATGTCCAGTGGGGAAAAGAGAAGTAAAACTGTTTCCAAATGAAAAAAGGACAAGTGATTCATTTCTGTTAAAATCATAATTGAAAATACAGAATGTAGAAATGCTCTTGGTTTACTCTTGTTTTTATTTGTAACATTTGCTTTGTTGCTGTTAATATGATCAAGACACTGAAAAAGAAACCATTTAAAGAAACCATTTACCACTATAAATCTTTCAACTATTTGAAAAATAATACACATTGCAGGCTTTCTGCACCCTATAAAATAGAGCTTCATCTTTACCAGGGATAAATGCACTTCCTTCGATTTCCTGATAGAACAAGCCCTTCCAGTATTTCATTTATTAAACAAAAAATATCTTTATTGACTGTAGTGTATAAACAACTCTGAAGAAACCCTAGTGAAATCTAATGAGGTATTTCCCTTTGCAGCATGACAAGGTTCAAATATGTGCATATGTGCAGTTAAGAAAATAAAATTGGCTCTGACAATCAGATACCCCAGCGAGCTTCTATCTTTGCAACAAATGTGCTCTAAATTCCAATGTGCTTTGACAATCACCATTTATTTCAATGCATCCTCCCCAGACACTAATTCTTGAGAGCCAAATTCCCATCTTGTGGAAGTCAGAGGGAGGTTGGCCATAGGTATCAGTGTTGGAAAGATTTGATCCTTACTTTTGTTTAAAAGCAATCAGATGGATGTGAAATGAAAGGAAGTGCACACGTTTACCCCTTGAAGTTCCGAGGACATGGAAAAAGCATATGTCTGGAATTTTTATTTTGGGGCTCTCACAACCTGACAGAATAACAACTGCCCTTCACAAGTTAGCAAGATGCCTCTTGAAGGCCTTCACAGGCCTTTTAGGGGTGCAGACAATTATCTTCCAGGGCAATACGTCAGATTCACCTCTCTAGGTATGACGGTATGACAAGCCCTTCTGATGGTAAAATATTGTTCCCAGGAGCTCATCTGTGCTAGAGACTCTCCTAGGGTTTTGGCTAGACATAGCATGGAGATTCTTGGATTTAAAGATGTGCTTCAAACACAGCCCATTGCACCAAGAGGTGGATAAGGCTCCCTTATGGATAGGGAAAACTTAAAAGCAAAAGAAAAACAGAACTGTTGTGGGCATCTCTGGACAAAAGGGGGACAATACTAAAAGAGGGGTTCTAGGGTGTATGGGAAATGAGTCCTTTTGAAATTCAGTCACTCATATGACTCTCATCATCAATAATGAGAAGTTATTAATAATGGTAACAAAGAGAAAACACAATAAAAATAAAAATAAGGATAATTATATTATCATAAGTTAATTAAAAAATATTCTTAACTCATGTTGAAAATAAATTTAGATTCATCTGTTAAATTCATTTCAACATTTAAGTAGATATCTTCTGAGATGTCTGTGTACACCAGCAGGCCTACGTCATGGGATGAAGATAAAGACTAAGCAACCAGATTAATGCCAAAGAGCCAGTCATCCTATAATTCTGGGAAGCCATATCAGTGAAGGAAAAAAATCTCCAACATAGCCTCAGCTCACAGTGACTTTGCCTTGCAGGATCAGCTCCTCACTTCCTCCATGTGACATCCATGACTTGTCACAGCTCAGTACTGCGGGAAAAAATATGGACATTTCCAGTCAATTCAGAGAGTAAACAAAACACAAAAGAATTATAATGAAGCTGGGAACACCCTTCAGGCAATCCTACAAATTAGACAAAAAAATAAAGAAAACGTGTTCACTGTACATGAATCACATAATCCTTGAGAAAAGCCAGTTTCCAGCAAGACAACCCGGATATCTGTGAAGAGGTGAAAAGAGAGAAAAATCAGTTCTTGTCTTTTAATACAGAAAAAAGGTTTGAGCAGCATTCAAAATGCAGTGGTGTGTTGCTGATTCCTATTTCATGGTTTTCGTGAACTCTGAAGGGATGGTCCATGTGTCTACTGTTGCTCTACTCTTGCTGAGGTGTTGAGACAACGCGTAAAAGGAAAATGTGGCAACAAAGGGGGAAAGACTCCCTGCCCCAGATGTCATGTTAGTACTTCCAAGCAGCCTCTTCAGCTGAGGCCTCTTGTATTTTTATTTCTATTCCAGCTGTTCCTCAGAATGGTTGGTGGAAAGGTGTGACTCCAAGGAAGGTTCGAATTGCTCCTCCAGCTGTTGGGTTTATAACTTACATTTTAACATGGGCAAAGAGAAGACCTTTTGTGGCACAGCTCCAGCATGTTGGTTCCACCCAGCAGAGTGCTGTGCACTGCACTGCTGGTCCTCTGCGCTTAGCTCTGACAAACTGGGTAATTACTACATGCCTGACAATACTTCCCATTTCCTAGAACTGCTCCAGTTTAGAGTACATTTCTTTTTACAAAACTGGGAATACAACTGGTAACACTTTCATCAAGTTGTTATCACCCACCGGGGTGGAGAGGGGGGCATGAACTCATGGAGTGGTAGCTCAGAACCGTACCAATTTCTTGCTGGTACTTGAAAGTTGCTGAAAAACTTTGTGTGAGTGAGTTCTGGTTACTCAGATGGACTTTTCTGTGCAGCTCACAGAGGGACATGAATAAGTGTGCTCTGGATCAGGATGCACTTGGCAGGTGTGACAGTAGAGACTCTTTTTCAGAGAGATAAACAGAAATGCTTCATTTTTTTCACATAGTCAAAGCACAGATGAGGAACTGGGTGACAGAAAGATTGCGTGACTTGCCCTGGGTCATACAGGAAGATTGTGTCAGTGCTGGAAACTGAATGTGAAATTTCCAGCTCCCAGCTAGCTCGTTAATTATTTTATCATCTTCTGCCACAATAGGAAGATTACTGAGAGTGCAATCATTCCTCAAATAACTGCTGGGAATGCTGAATGATTCCAAGTGTACATAAATACATAGGGAAAGAGTAGATTTGGAAAAGACGTGACAAGCATTGCACCCTAATCTGTGTTTCCTCACCTATGTCTTCAAGTGGTCTAGCTGTAATGGTAGTAAAATTGCATGTCAAACCCCATGGGTGGGAATCCAAAAACTCTGGAACACTGCCTTCAATATGTCCATATTGTCCTCTGTAGATGGTAATTTCTGTCCTCATAAAATTGTGGCTTGTTTTTTATTTATGTGTAGCAACATTCCCCCTCCCCCTGAAAATATCATCTCATTTCTCATCTTCTAGTCAACAAAGCATTCAAAAAAGCGAGAGCTTGTGGCACTCATCAGCTTTGAAGGTGAAGCAGTTAATGTACACTCCTACTTTAGCCAGATTTCTTATTATTTGTTCCTTTGCATTTCCTTCTTGGTGTAGCCACCTTTATTTTTGCTTTGCCTTAACATTGCTTCCTATGCTTTTAAAAATGTGAATCATTTCCAAATGTACGTGGTAGGGCTGTGCTTAACATTTGCCAGTGGTTTCAACAGATTTGAGGCAGATCTGAAGTGTCATAAAACCAGAACGGACGAGCAGACTATCCAGTCTGATTTTCTATGCAGCTCGAAATACAGAATTTCACCTACCAGTTCCATGACACCCAATATTCTTAACTAAATCTTTGGGAGTTTTGGTAAACCAAACAAAACCGCAGAGAGGGAGCCTTCCAGTCAACTATCCTACCTAACCACGTTGTCTCTTGCTTTACTTTTTACTTTTATAGTTGTCTTTGCAGTAAAACAGTAATAAACAGTACACAAAGGCAGAAGAGTATCAGCTGAAAAAGGGTCACTAGTAGTTGGACTGTGATATATGATACTCCTGAAAAAAAGTCAAAGCAATTTGGGGAAAAAATGGTATGATGAATTACAGGAAATAGTAAATTACAGAAAAGTGTATTCTCTGCTACTTTTTCATAAATCCCTTGAAACTATTGTCATGAGATGATGATTAGAAATTTCACTAACACAGTGGTAGAAGCAGTCTGACTCAGAGACTGTATTTTTGGTTTTGTCTGCAAAACTTCCACTGTTGTATGTGTGAAAAGTGCAAGAAAGCGTGTATATGTGAATTAACATTAATCCATTCAAACAACAAATAATTAAAAGCTGTCATTTATCTTCAGATAAATTATTTGTAACTTCCAAGCAAGATCCATGGAACTGTGCTCATATAAAGATCAGATTTGGCCTCCTATTTTAATTATAAACTACAATTACAGGTAGCTGAATAAAGTTGTGTAAATAATTGACTCTCATAATTTTCCTTCAATCTGACAATGTTTCCCTGCACACAGTTTTGTTATAGAAGTACCCTCAGCACCTTGGTAGTACAGCTACCAACCAAGATTTCTCCAGTGCTGTCAACCCAATCTCTCACAATTTACTATGCTTTTATCTACTCTTGTGCCCTTTTGTAAACAGAGTTTTACAGCTCAGTATTTACTTACTTGATCTCTCATGCAGCAATGAACTCAAGCAGATAGTCCCTAACATGCATTTCTGCTGGGCTCTGCAGTGCAAGTCTGCAGTGCTTTATCTATTTACACAGCATGAAACTCCTATCAGAGAGGTGCCTTCTGCATGAGAGCAGATTTCTCATTTTCCCTCTGTTTATTTTTGCCCATTAGGATTTTACGCAGCACTGCCTAACATGGGCAGAAAGACACCTATTGACTAACTGGGTTTCTGTCATGCTCCAGGAAAATGAGGAAGGCATATTGATTTTTCAGTTTTCTGTTAAGACACATTTTGAAATTCTGTGGTTTTGGCTGACACTTGGAGCCTTGGCAGGAGCTTCAACCTGCAAAATTAAAACCTAAAATGTGCCACTTCCCCAACTCAGTGCTGTTCATTTCTCATACCAGGAGTGCTGTGGTTCTCCAACACAGCAGCCGTCAGCCACCCCAGGCAGATTTTCAGCTGCTGCTGTGGCTCCTCCAGACCCAGCCCACTGCGTGCCTGCCTTCCAGCCTCCAACACCACTTACACTGCATTCAACATGATGGCAGTTAGTGTGTGGTCTGTCACAGACAAAAAATAATTTTAACACATTCTTCTTCTCTACAGGAAGAGATCTCTGGTATTTTTCACAGCAAAATTCCAGCTAGCTCCCACCTTGTCCTGAAATATTTCCCTTCACTGACTCTGGGATTAAATGACTGAGCACATGACAACGTCCACAACAACATTTCCAAATCTAAGTGCCAGTGCTGGGATCCTGGGAGAAGCTGATGGGAATTATGTCCTTAACTTCCCCTCTCTAGTGAGACATGACCACATAACTTGCATTCCTACAGCAATCTCACCTCAGTTCCCTGTGTGTCAGCTGTAGTCAATGAAACCTCAAATCCAGCACTTCACTCAAGCTTATGCTTAAATTATAATTATATGACTGTTCTGATTTCAGTCCCTGCCATGGGCTGAGACTCTCACATCACCTGGCATTTTGACTGTGCTGGTGAGTTGGGTCCTAATTTCAAAGCCAGGCAACCAAAGAAATTAAAATGTTTTCACAAAAGCTTCAGCTGGTTCCCTTTAAAAATGAGGCCACTTGCAATGCATGTCTAAATAAGGCTTATGGTGGGTTGCTATGGGCACCAAAATTTGGAGATGTTGGCCTAAATGACTTGGATAAGGAGAAGTGTTTTTGACATGAGGTGTTAAATAAAACTCTTGAGTTTCAATAAATAAACACAGCTATTTAGGAAGTGGTGACAATGTGCAATCTGCAAAAATGGGAAGCCTCTGAGGTGCTGTGGTAATAATGCAGTTACTTGAAGCACATTGAAGATACAAATATCTCTGTGGTTTTTTATTTGCTTCCACTCTTTGAGTCATTCTGAGAAACTTCACAATGCTGTGCACATTCCAGTTATGGCCAAAGCATGACGTACTCGTTACTGCATACAAAAACCTTTACTCCAGAAAGCTACAGCGTGGGCTGAGAAGAAGTCTTTTCCAGGCACCGGAAAATGCAGATTTGAAGCGCAATGTAATGGAGAACTTTGTTTCGTGCATATAAAAGAAGAAGAAAGGGAAACATTCTTGGCACAAAGAGACAATTAAAAAAATAGGGAAGCAGCTACTCTCAAGACTGAAGCATTTCTGTCATAACATGTGCTGCTGAAGTCACCAAAATGTGGTGGTGGGGATGGTGTGGCTTTGATAGCTGGGGAGAGGCTGTTTTGAGAGTACTATTTTAAATATTTATTACAAAATCATAAGCACAGCCAAATCCCTCAGAGGGTTCACCTGAACCAAAATCAGTTCATGAAACCACTGTTCAAAATTCTTTTGCATGCCCCGATTTTGAAATGGATCCAATTAAATTAATTTCCAGAAGTTACTCAAGACCAAGATAGCACTGGAAAGGAGATGATTTTGCTTGAGAAGACTCAAAGACAGGAGAAAAACAGATCCAAGTATCTTCAAATAAAGCAAACCACCAAAGCAATAAACATAGTTTAGTTTACATTGCTTGAACAAAGATGATTTTTTTTTTTTGCTCTGGATGCACTGTGAAGCAGCTGTGTAGTTAGTGATCAGGATTGTTAGATTATAGATCCAGATCTGCACGAAATCAGCTGCCAAACACTTCCTAATGCCTCAGTTTCCTCAAAGCCACACCCCCCCCAACCCATAAATATATCCAAGATTCAGGAATAAAATAATCAGCGCAAGTAGAGATGTGCATGATTATTACTAAAAGACATCATTTTCGTTGATTTACTGAGGTCCACAGGACCCTTCAAATTTAGTCAGGAATTGCATTAGAGGTCTGACCATGTCTGCTCCTGCTCCTGTCAGTTATTCAGGCTTTTTCTAGCTTTCCCAAGAGAAGTTGCTAAACACTTCCAACAAAGTCTGACTCTTCCCTCACTTTTCTCTGAGCCATCTATCTTCCAGCAAGCTCCATGCTGACAGATCACTGAGGTCGTCCACAACCCCAGAAAGAGCTCAGGGCTGCCATGCAGGTACAGGAACCTGCCTGGGGAAGGCAGGGTGGTTTATGGCAGGATGAGGGGCTCACATGGGATTTAAAATACCAGCTTGGGGAGAGGAGGGGGATGTCTTTAAGTCTAAAAGGAAATGCACTGTCATGTGCAGGCAAATTAATACTCAAGTTTGCAGAGGAGCTGAATGCCCTAAAACCTTATTGGCAGCAGTGCTAAGTACCACACAGTATTTCAGAGAAAACTCCTTCATATGACAAAGCCCAAGCCTAATTTTCAATGCTTGCTGGAGCAGTCCCAAAAGCTGAAATAAAGACCTGACCCCTGTGACACACACATGTGACCCATTCCTCTGACAGCTTGTGGAGGAAAAGGTATCGAGCACGTCAACACTTACCTAGGCTTGGAGGGCAGGGTGCTTTCCCATAATCAGAGGGAAGTGTTGGAATGTGTTGTTGCTATGTTTTTTAAATCCTTTTGAAACTGTGGCCCTAAGGAAATGAGGAAATACAGAGGATGAGGTTACATTGTTATAATTATTTAACATTTTTTGAACACAGGATTATATGGCTGGATTCATATTATATTAGCTTTCTAAATCTTTAAAAACACAGGTCCTACAGTGCACACTCAATACTTTATTCATTAAATTAACGTATTTCTATTTTTAAAAAATCCTGTCTATCTATCAAGCATTCCTTTTTTTGCTCTCTCTTTTTCTCTCATATTCCTTGGAATATTCTTGTCTGAAAACACACAAGTGCAAACTTTAACAGATAAAAAATTTAATTTTGAGTACTAAATCAATTTTCTGTGCTTTCCTTAATTTTCGACTTGATGTTGACAGCCACTTTCTGGCCAGGTTTCCTAACACCCTCACACAGTGAGCAGCCATTGCTTTAAAAACAAGTGGGATCAGTCCCTTTAGACAGCCACGTGGCAGTTCTGTTTTCCAGAGATGTATTTTCCACACATGAATGTATTTCCAGGTGCTTCAAGTAAAAGAGGTAAGAAAGGCAATCTCCATGTATCCTCTGAGACAGGGAGCCTGAGCCTGCACCCACACACATCGATTTATGTGATTATCAGGTTTGCTGAGTACAGTGGAATTGTTCCTGAGTTATGCCACTCTCAGGAAGACCAGAGAAAGGCTCATTAGGTTTGCCCTTCCCTAAATCCCAGCACAAATGATATTGCTACCACAAGAAACAATCTGTTTGCCACGATGACACTGCATTGTCTCTCCTTCCAGTATTTATTTACGCAGATGTTAAACCCTCCTATATTGATTTCTGAAAAAATATCTTCATATATGTATTTATTTTTAAAAAAGTCTTGTGTGTGTTTTATAGTATATAGTATATAGCAGAAAAGAGTTGAAGAATCATCTCCCCAATGTTGATTAGCTGATCTGGCACAGTTGCTCTTCAGTGGAAGACCAGACTTGGTTGACTCAAAACATTTCCATGCTGTTGCTATATCTTCAGGTAACTGCAGGGATAAATGGAAATGACAGAATACATCAGGTCTTTCTTCTGACAGCTGGCCCAGGAGTTGTTAGAGATCATCACTTGTCTGCCCTCATGTGTACAGGCTTGCCCCCTTGGATACCCCTTTTTCTTCCTTTCTGACTATTGTCTTATCTTCCTGATAGCTGTATTAGTCTTGACTTGACTCCTTTTCTCTGCTTCCCCAGTTGCCAGGGTTCCCTTTGTATCATTAGGAAATTTAAATTTTCTGACAGCTCACCATCCATCCCAGCAGAAACACATTTCTTCAAAAATCACCTTTTTCTTCACCCATCTTCACAGATGAGTGAGAGAGTACAAACTAGTTGACTTCTAACTGTCATCACAGTATTTCCTCAACAATCCTTAGGCAACCACTTTTTGAAAACACTTTAAATAAAAAAGATACTTTTAGGATGATTTCTAGATCACAAATAACTGTCCAGCACTGCACATCATTTCCAAAAGGCCACAATAAGATACACTCCATGTGGCTGGAACATGAACTACATGCAAAAGTCAATGCTCTTGCCCAGCAGAATTTCCTCCATAGTACGTGGGAAATCTCATAACATCCAGAGGAATCACTCCTGCGCTCTGCTGCTCCTTGAATAGCTACTAGATAAACACCTAATCTCTGTGAGCTGAGCAAAGAGGACGCCCGAGAAGCACTGGAGTGCAGTGCTCTGCCAAGCACCCTTTACTCTGTGTCACAATGGCCTCTAGTGGATTAGCAGCAACTGACAGACAGCTCTATCATCCACCCCCACCTAAATTCCCTTTATGGTTTCCTCTGGGCTAAAGGGAGGACACCATGCAGACATGTGCACCTGCTGCATGTAGAGTCAGAGCTGCAGCAGGGTTGCAACAGAAAGAAAACCACTGCCTTCTCCCAGATGCTTTATCAATATCCCCTCTTGCTTATCAATAGAGGATAACTGGCTTCTCAATGAGAGGGAAAAAAAAAGGAACAAATTCATTTCTAACAGGCTTATTCGGCTTTGACTTCCTGCTGTTTTTGATGCAACCTCATTGGTATTGCCTCTTTGGGTTTGTTAAGGATAATGAGTACAAATTGAAGAGATGAGGAAAAATTCAAAGGACAACATGTTTTGAAGGCAGTAAACGTCTTTCACAATACTGGCTTTTAAAAGTCCACTGTTATGTTTGTGTAATTTATGCTTCCTGCTTCATAAAACACATTGTCTTATCCCTGGAGAATTTGTACTGCTATTTGTCTGGTACTCCATGGCAGGGAAGGCATTGCCAGACACAGTCATCTTGAACTTCTACCTGTTAATCTTCCTTTCAGGAGCCAGCATAGACTCAAGTGGTTCATCCATCAGAGGCACATGTGGGCTAAAATGCAAGGACCAGGAGTTCACCAGCACCATGCCCACCTGCAGAGAGCTGCTACGAGAGCAGCTGAGACTGGACATAAACAAATGAGGTTTTTCTACCATGGGTTAGGGAACATAATGGCAGCTTTTCAGAAAGAAAAGTCAAGTAAGCAAAGCCCCTGTTTGTCAGGGTCCAACCTGATCAGCTACTGCACTGAGGAAAGTTTTTCTCCCTTCAAAATGCAGTATGGCATTCCAATGTACCTCATACACTTAGAAACAGAGAAGAGAAACCCTGGTTTTGTTATAAAGAAAGAATGCTTTATCATTAGCTTCACTGAGGTCTTTGAAGGCATCTATCAGTCTTCTTGCAAGACGACAATGTGATTGAAAGAAAAGAGAAATAAGCTGCTGCCTTTGCAGCACTGTGTCCTTTCTTTGGCTGTGGGATCTCTCAGCTTGTTCTTAAAGGTTTAAGGTACAAGTCAAGTTGAAGCATTGTCCTCTGAAGAACTGTGTATGGTCCCTCCTACAGTACTTCCCACAAAGATCAATACCATGGAAATAAAAAACCAAAGCCTTAATTTTCTGCCAGAGGGCCTCCACAGCAAAAAGATAGAAGAGGAGAAACAGAAAACATACAATACAAAGGCAGGCTTGTGTCTTTGCTGAATATTTTCATTGTTTTCCCTGGGGGCCCAGTGGGTTTTTACACACAGCACTAGCACATTTCATTCTGACAACGAGTCAGACTTTCCAAGTCACTACACCTTTCACAACACACTGCAAACTGTCAGTGTGGTAACTTCCTTAAGTTTAATGAAGTTACCTTATGAAATCTCTTGACAGGGCTGGTCAAAAACAAAAACAACCAAAAAAGAAAAAAAAAATAAAAAAAAAAAAAAAAAAGAAAGAAAAAAGGAGAAAAAAAAGCATAAGTCTACTCAAAAAATAAGAGGAGTCCCTAATGAAATGTGTTACATGCAATATGGAAAACTTCTGAGGGGAGAAGGAAGAGTCATGTGCTGACAAATGGTGCAAACTTCTGGCTAAGATTAGATTTCTGCAGGCTGGATTTAGATAACTGGCTCAGTTTTCCAATGGACTGAATGCCTGCTGGCTCCCAGTACTGGCCCTGCAAGCCACAGGTAGATCACTAAGTTTGTGACACCCAGGCACTAAATTTGAGCCTAAATAAAGTTCCAGGGCCAATATGTTCTAGAAGACTCAAAGAATTGTTGCGATTTGAAGCCTAGATCTCTGGGAGGTCTTTTTTGCACAAGCCCAGAACTGTTTCTAAGCACCCATTTAAAAAAAATTGAAGTCAGTCTACGTTTTTTTATGGTAGCCACATGATGAACGTAGAGAGGTATCTTACCATTCACTGTACAGCTGAAGAAATTCCAGGATAACAGTGACCAAAATGAAAGCATGTCTGTCAGTGACTAAAAGCAGAGACACCCACTTAGACCAGATTAAAAAAACATATATAATTTAAGGATTAGCAGGCTAGCAGAGTTGGAAGGATTTCAAGCTCCTTACTGGGCTCAGGAGGAAATCTCTTTTAATATTCTATGTCATTCAGAAGTAGTCAAGGATTAGTGGTTTCAGAGGAACAGGTCAATACTGATGCATGAAAATGCTGAGGAAGGTCAGCACTGTTTGTCCTAGGTGCTGTGGAAAGGAGCAGCTATTGCATCTTTATCTGCACTGTTTGAAGCTAAAAAGAATGTGTAACAGGAGAGACTCCTTCTGACAAGCTTTGTTTAAACTGAAACTTTGTTAATTTACAGATGTCTATGCTGAGAAAATCTGCTGCCTGCTATTCAGTGTTTTTTTGATGTTCTCTCCATTATGTCTATTTTATTTTTTTTCTCTGATTTTGTGTAGATTATTCCTACAGAAGAGATCGTCTGGGGAAATCCACATTTTGAGCACTTAAGGCCTGATCTGGTGCCAAGTCGCCTGTTGCCTTCAACAACAGCAGGTCCAGGCTTCTGTTCATTAAAAGCTAGTTGAAAATTTTTAGCAAAGAGGAACTTTAAAACAAACAAACTCAGTCTTAGGGACAGTGCTTGAGGTGGCTAGCAAATTAAATACGGTTTTGTATTTGGGAGGTTTTTGTTTTGTTTTCAGTAATTGAAAGAGCAGGGCTTGGTAGGCTGCTTTTTCTGGTCTTCGACTATGGACAATTTTGCTGAAATAAAAAAGAGTATGTATTTTTTCAGAGAAAAAGAAATTTAATTTCCTAAACAGTTCTATAAATTATTGCAGATCCTGATCTGGGCTAGAGAAAAGCCCTTTGGACTAGTCAGGCACAAGCAGAGAACTGAACCATCTTCCTGATGAAGTCCACGCAGCTCTTGGCAGGTGGTTTGTGTACCTGGAAATCAATCCCACACTCTCAAGTTTTTATATACCAGTAAGTAAAACCAACAATACCTCTTGTTTATCTTAAAAATCCTGTCTTTACATTTAATCTATGTTGCAGTAATAGCCCTAGGAGGAGGAAGAAGAGGTTAACAGATGAGCACGTGTCAAAAATGGCTTTAAAGAAAACATCACTGAAGCCCTGATTCCATGCTGCTGAAGTTAGCAGGAACCTGACCAAGGGGGATGAAGATGAAGGGGTTAAAATCATGATCACCAAAGTTGAATTTCACTGTGCTCAGGAGGCAGAGACTTTATTAAATCTGGGGGAAAGGTAAGGGGAAGGACACAGAAGAAATTCTGTGGGTGTCTGGGTAAGGCACAGCCCTCACTCTGCAGCCCTGTATTGCTTGAATCTATGCATTTATTTCATATAAGAGAAAAACTTCGGGTGAAAAATAGGGTGAGACAGCTTTCATATCTGCAACCATCTGATGGCATGTCTGGTCTTCAGCAGCTGCTTTTTGAGGAGTTTTAAGTCCAATTTCTAGTCACACATCTTCCTTTTGATGCTTTTCTACAGCTTGCTGACAACAACAGCACTGGCACTGAGAACTGGGGGCTGGGATGAGTTCCCTTGGCAAGCAGTGAGTAAGATGGCTTTAGTGACCACAACCATTTCTGTGAGCAACTCCGACTTTCTGTGAGTAAAAAGAGTCACAATTTTGCTGTTTAAGCAGCAATGAAAAGGCTGTCTGTGTACCAGCTGATTGATACTTGAACAATTAGACTTTGTATTTATCTCCTTTACTAAACTTGATCATATTGAATATCATGATAAATAAACCCTGAAGAAATACTGCCTCATTTGCTAAAAGCTTGCTTTAAGCATAGAAACAGTTTTGTCAAGTGCACTTTAACCATAGGGCTGAACTCCCAAGCCAGCAATATTTAGGGAACTTTACCTTCCCTTGTTTTTTTAATCAATATCCTCTATTTATCACACTTTCTCACATGGGGAGGACCTAGTTTTATAACTTCAATTTAGCATAGAAGAAGAACACTGCTTTTGAAGCCAATGTCAAGGCATGAGACAAATGTGACATGATCAAGCTGTTATTCCACATGACACATAATCAGGACTGCTGCTGTGGTGATAGTACTTATTTGTTATTGTGTGCAAGCTTCCACTCACATGGTACAGAGCCCACAGATACTGCTCTGATGGAACTCTGTCAGGAGTTCTGCTAGGTAGATACTGGGCCAAAATCTGGCACATAAAATATATTTTCTATTGGTTAGCTCCAGACACCTTCAGCTTCCCCAAGTTGACTCATACTTTCCATTTTGCTTCACTAATCCTTCTGTTTTCCTCTTTCTTTATCTGAATGAATCCAGTCCATGACACTGAGATCTGGCCAGATGGGTTAATTCAGGAGCACATGAGACTGTGTATGGTTCTGTTTATTTGTGTGCAAAAGTCTCTGTCCATAAATCAAAACCCTCTAAAAGAAGCATGTGCAGACACACATGCTCTCACATACTCTTATGATTTTTTACACCCCGTGTAAGAGAATCTCAAGCACTTTACAAATCTTTAAGAGTGCATTGCACTCGCTGAAAATGAGTAAAGACTGAGAACACATTTGTAGGACCTCAGTTTGGCTTGCATCACACATAACATTTCTGTGTCTGCTCTAGGAATTGCCCAGTGGGATTCAAGAAGTTCATTCAGTCTGATAGTCAAACTAGCCAATTGCTAGAAAATTATTAATTGGCCCTCTTGAAGTATAAAAAATGCAAAGCACTAATATTCTATATTCCTTCTATTAGTTTTTAAAATTATTATTTCTTCTTTGTGTTTCTTGTATTAGTCATTCTCCTCTAAACGGAACAGTTCCAGCCTTTTCAGCCCTTCTTATTTGGAAGTCTTCCAGTAATCACTGTCCTTCTTTGAATAATGTATGCATGTTCAGCACCAAGTTTAAATTTATTATGATGTGAAGAAAAGATAACATTTATTAAAAAAATATTAAAAATATATTAATTTGGTATATAAAGTCAGTATTTATATGGCATGCTGCAGAATTCTGTAGGAGCCATGAACTGAGGGAGTGCAACATTAGCACTTAGATGTTGTACAAACCATCACTCTTTCAGAATCAATTTGTTAAATACCTAATTAATGACTTTTGAAAACCTGGACCTAAAAATTTGCCTAGAGAGCAACACAGGAAATCTGTAATAGACTCTGAAACAGTTTTCCAGTCTTTTCTATTCCACTGCTTGCTGTTTCCCCAAAGCATTTGCAGCTCTGAAAGCCCAGGGACAAACTCCAACAGAACTCTCCCTCCCCCATGGCAGCACCTGACCATAGAACCAGGCTCTTCAGGATAAAATTAAGATAGGATGTGATGGTCCAATATATCTGAGCCTAAAATGGCACCTGACTTTTTTAAATTAGCATTTGTTATCCCAAACAAAAGCATAAATGGAAGACTAGCTCAGTCTTTAAATACTTCCAGGATAGTTCCATTTCATCAGAGTTGGTGGAAAAATTCTTAAAAATAGTATGGAGTTCAGGTGACATATTTATGAGGTGAAAAAAACAGTGGAGAGACTGTCACAGGGATCTCTGTTTATTAGGTAAGAGTTCTCACGCTCTCACGACACCTCACATTCAGGGCTCACTCTGGGGAAAACCCCAATTTGGAATCATGATGCACTCCTGCCCATTACAAGAAATCAGTTTACCAAAGCTTACATTCAAGATAAGCGTTTTTTATTGTTCTTCTTGGACTCAAAGTGCCCAAGGGACTTCAGCAGGTGTTTGTTCCACAAATCTGAGGAACTCCTTTATATTAAATTTGGAGGGAAAAATCACAATAGAGCCAAAATCAAGACAAAGTCAGGAAAAATAAAGCCAAAGACAACTTACTGGGGAAATGTACTAAGAAAGATTTAAGTGGTGCAACCCTAGGTACTAATAACTACACATAAACCTAATTAGAGTAGATTTAAGAAGCTGGGCAGCATGAGGGCTTTGAAAGACACAGATGGACTTGCATGCCATGTTTTGATCTGCTAGACCAAATGATGACATTTGTTATCGAAAGTAGTTTCAGAGAGCAGTTTTGTAGCAGAGTAAAACTTGGATATGGTTTCTATACACAGCTTGTGCAGCAGAGCCTTCTCATTCCTGCCCATGTGTGACCACTACTGACCTTCAGAGCAAGTAACATCTGTGTTTTTGTGACGTACCACTTAGGTTATGCACATGATGTTACCATGTTTTAGGGCTGTGTGGTACAAGGTTCCTGTAGCACCAGGAGGATTGAGGACCTTCAGCATTTCGTAAGAGAGAATGTTAAAAGTGGAAAATGAAGCTTTTGCCAAATGGCAGATAGTAAATCTGTGTTAGAGAAGAAGCCCTGCTCTCCTTGTATTCAGAAAACTCTAGAATCAGTCCTTAGTTACACTACATGCAATATCCACTCACATTTGGATACTTCTTAACACTTGAATGCAAAGCAAGATGCAATAAATATTTATATCCACTGCAGTGCAGAAGTGTGAGTAAATTCCTACCCCAGAATCTGCCTTAACGACCCTTCTCATGTTACTTGACATTTCTTGCCCTATTTCTTCATCCTAAAGCACTGTAGATATTCATTTTCATATCACTTTCATTGGTGTAAATTTGTAATTTACCACAAAGGCCTGTTGCACTGAGAGAAGCATCAGTTTCCTCATGCATTTGTAACTCGACTTTCTAGTTTGTCTCTGCTTGCAAATTTAAAAAAGGAAAATGACCCTTTGTTTTTACCACCAAGAAGCCTGACAGTTCTCTGCTAGTCACTAATGAAGGGTAAAGTCAAGGAGCCAAATGAAGGTCCTATTAAGAAAGACCTGTGGGGCAAAAGTAATTTTTTTTTCTAGGTAAAAATACATCCCCAGGAAATAAGGATTTCAGAGGAGTTTTGTCACTCATAAAGAAAGCGTTCCTTTCTGATGAAAGGTGATCTTTCCAGCAGATGTGCTATGAGGGTTGGTGAAAAGACTTCATATCTCTCTTACTTAACAGCATTTTAATGTGCACGGATAGGTAAAAAATACATTTCAGATTATGATGACTACATATTTTTGGATAAAACAGATGAATAAATCTCTTGAGTCTGAGCCTGATCTTCCATCAGATTCACACTGATATCAGCAGAGCTACTTCTGGGTTTTTTGCCAGAAATACAGTCACATAGCTGTAGCCAGAGGTCTGGAAAAAAACCCTGAAAATTTTCAGACAGAAGCTAAATTAATTCTCTGGCCCATATTTCAGCTATCTTAGTTTTCATGGTTGCCTTTGGATTCCTCTTGCTTTCCATTACTCTTAATGCCCTACAGTTTAGTAGTAAGAGAAACCCTCTGCGGGCCCCTGGCCTGATGGCAGATCTGCCTTGGCAGTGCCCTCTCCCTTGTGAAACACAACCTGAGAGAATGCTGTGGAGATGACGAGAGTGGGTCTAGGCTTGAGATCAAGACCACAAAATGAGTGTAAGGCATAAGACTGTGGTCAGTTTACGAACAGAAGAGCAGCAGAACAAGACAGAGCAAAGAGAGCAGGGACTGAGACTGAGTGGAGGGACTCCAGCACCTGGGCACTGCATTGGTGCCTTGCATGGCTGTAGGGCACCCACGGGGACCTCCTGGGGGAACAACACCCTGCAGGGCTATCTGCCCTACCTCTTAGGGCATTCTCAAGTCCAGCTTCCAGGCTTGGACTTCAAGTGGTTCTCCAATGCAAGACTGCGTCGTTCAGGCTGGGTAGAAGGAGCAAACCCATGTGGTGGGATCTTTATTCTCACATCACTTCCCTCTTGGCCTGGCATATCCATGTGAGCCAGTGGCATAAAATTTTGTTCATCAGTTTTGAAGTGGCAAACCTCTGGTAGCTCTACCTGCATCCATACACATGCCATTTGTAATGAATACATATTTTCCTAGAACTTCACCATAAGACTTGAGTTGACTTCCAGCAAGAACTGAAATTTGCATATTGCAGTCTATTTTAGTCTTCTTTTTCTCTTTTAACTGCTTCCCTATATGAAAGTTCAGGAGGAATAAGTTCCACAGCATATAGGAAGTTTTTTTTAATATGAGTGGAATTTCTTACATTTATGGTGCAACTCAGTAAGAAGAAAAGATTCTCTAAGAAGAAGATAAAAGCTACTGCATAAAAGATTAATTTGCACAAATGTTTATCATCTGGAATATCATCTGCCTTTCCCTTTTTTTATATACTTTCAGTGCAAACAGATGTCTAAGGAATCCCCCTTTTAAATATTTTTCAGCAACACGTTATAGATATTCTATGTGCAGTGAATGGAAGAAAAGCAAAACTGACTTTTGGCAGCTTCAGTCTATCAAGTTCATAAACTTTACTGTGTCTGTCTTGTCCAAGATTAGAGACAACCTGCTCCGAGTCAGTTTCCCATTTGCACTTAATTAGGGAGTTCATTTTAGAGGTCAATGAAAAATAGCAGAGTACGTTTTCATAGTAACTCTCCGCACAATAAAATTATTTTCAGGCACTTGTCCAATTTTCTCTGGAACAAGGGCAAAAAAAGTGGGGACACAAAACAGAGTTATTGGATACCTTATCTGGAACTACCCAACATGTTGTCCATTATCCAAGGAACACATAGTACATTCTGGATCTGAGGAAAGAAGCCAAACATTGCATCTTTTCAGACAATTTTCCTATCTGCACAGCTTCATTTTCTTTAACAACTAGGACAGATATTTTGGAAATGTTCTGAGAGGTAGGAGACAGTCTGCACAAGGAGTTCTTCAGTATCAACTGCACTTAGATGTATTCAAATTGCCGTGGGTAACAAGGTGTCCTTGTTGCTGGAAGGGTACTTGGATTCATGAGGAAGCAGCAGTGAAGAGAGACTTGAACAACACAGGGCTGTTTCACGCTGCATCAGGGTGGTGGCATTGTTGGCAGGAGGAGGAACAGTTGAAATGATGCCCATTAGCCACTTCATAAAGTTCCTCAGAGGCACTTTCAGCATGAACTTACTGTTATCAAGCAGATGAGAGTGGCCAAGTTTTGGAGATGTGCCTGGATGTCTACAAGAGTCTAAGGGTGCATTGATCCTGGATTTTGAGCAGATGTCAGCTCTATTTTATAAGTTTTCCTGAAGAAAAACTGTTTTGTTAAGTATGGCAATTCCTGGTCATTCCTGGTCAGACAGATTCTACTCACTCCCCCAGTCAGTAGAAGAAACAAGAGAGGGCAGGAACTTGACATGAAGTACCTTGAATTTGATCTGGATGTGGGGCAAGGAATAAGACAATTTATACTTTGTCAAAACCAATGACCAGTTGGTTACAGATTCACATACATGGAAGTATGATTTCTTGGACAAAAATCTGGCCAGGTAGGAACAATCTTTATTTCTCTACTGTGGTTCTTGCAACCACGAAGAAAGAAGAAACAAGCCAAGAAAAGCCTCTAGCCTGCTGGTTAATGAAAAACTTGAGCAAAAGTGGGTTATCATTTTCATACATGCTATGCTTTGACATGAATTATGGGGTTTTTTGGCATTACAGGAGATATATTTGACCTGTGCAGAACATAGAATCACAGAATCGTGGAATGGGTCAGGTTGGGAGGGACCACAGTGGGTCATCTTGTCCAATCTCCCTGCTCAAGCAGGGTCATCCCAGAGCACATGGCACAGGATTGTGTCCAGATGGTTCTAGAATGTCCCCTGCGAGGGAGACTCCACAATCTCTTTGGGCAACTCGTTCCAATGCTCAGTCACCTGTACAGTAAAGACAGTTAATAAATGCTCAGACAACCTGCACAGTATCCAGATTACTGACTTTTGCTACAGTGAACATTTTACAAACACATTTACTTGTCATTTTTTAGATGACATTCTTTTCCAAAGAGCTAGTTTTTATGTCATAGAGGGCATGAATCTTAATTCACTTTGGGCCTCATTTTTTGTCTCTTTACAAAGACCTTAGCTAAAATTTCCAGTTTCCTAGAAGGACATGAAATGTAGAAATAAGTGTAACTTGCATCACTGTCTCAGGCTCCTGCCTGACAATGGTTTTCTCCAAAATGGAAACACAATTACATATACAGAAATTCAGCAGCAAAGGCCTCAAAGATAGATCACCTGGGGACAAAGGCAGCCTAATAAACTGCAGCCAGAGGAACTTACTTGGTGGTTCCTTTATTTTTCCTTTCTTTTTGGTTTTGTTATTAAATGGAACACAACATAGTCGTTTTATTTAGGACACTGAATCAAGGCATGCCATAACTGTTTTAGGTGCTTCCCTAAATTAGGTTCATTTTCTTTTTTGGCGCAACATAATTCCTTCTGAAGAAAGGAAGAAAGATGTAGAGTGGTTGGAATCATCTTGCAACGCTGTATCACATTTCAGATCATTACACTCTCAATCATGTCAAGCAAACAGACATTTCAAATTGATCAATGCAGTAATTGAAACAGCAAAAGGAACTGGAGGTTATTTCGTCAGCAATAGTATTCTTTATGAGACTGAACAGTGATGCCTTAAAATGGGATGCATCCAGGGAAAGCAAGCTTCCTGAAAATGTTGTAGCCATTACTTTAAAATAATATTATTTAGCCTTCGTGCTCTATCCTTTGTGGGTTTTCAATTCCCTAGAACACCTTCTTTCCAACACATCTTTGATCCTGGTCTCAAAACACTGACATTTTCATTTTGTGAAGACTGTATATACAATGGACTAGTCAAGAATAGAGCTAGGTGACCCAAATTGGTGCAAATTGGTACTGCTCCACTGCCCTCCACACTGATTTACAGAAGACAGGGATCTGGCTGAAAGCCTTGCAAAGCCTGGCTGCTTTGCTTTGCTGTTTCATGTAAGCACTTACTTCAGTTTTAGTTTTACTGCCTAAGGAAATTGAGTTTATGTGATTGTGTTCTCTGCCTGTGTTTGGGGGTGTCAGTGCACAAGTGAGTATTTGCTTGTCCTTCTTATCAATTACTCTTGAATCTGGCAGTTCAAACCCAGAGAAACTGGAGAGGGCAAGAGGTTTTAAAGAGAGAAAGTTCCATGTTAGTGTTCTTATTGTGGAAAAGCTCATGAGCTGAGTCCTTGTAGGATTTAAAAAGTTTGCACTGGCAAGGACCACTTGGACTTGACTCCATCAGTTCTGGAGCTCTTGAAGCCACTTTCTCAACTAAGTGGGTTTGCCACATCAAAACCTGAGCATTCAAATCTCAGATCAACCCTGTTTAACTGGGTCAGTGTTTCTGAGGAGCTTGGAAGCCTCGTTTTCTCTGTTTTCATCAGAGCATACACACACTAATGATCTCATCTGGCTGAATTCCTTAATCCTCACCTGGCATTCACAAGCTCAGCACCACCACTGAAGCTGCTCCCTTTCCTTCCAGCTGTTGATCAAAACAAATTGAGGCACAGAATTTCCCATGGTTTTGCATTCAGTTGCACTCATTTGCTTCTGCTCTTGCCAAGGCTCTCAGACAGAGAGAGCAGGGGGCAAAGGGAAAATTAGAGATGATAATTCACAAACAACCTCATAAAACTATCCTTATTATTCCTGTAAAAAAGTAACAGTATAAAATGTAAACTGCTTCACTCTTGAATCTTTGTTACAGATGAAGGGATCTGTGTGGGAGGGTATGTAGAGGTAAGGGCTTGCTGCTTAATGGACTGATGTATTTAGCAAGAGTGAAAGAGAACTGGAAAAGAGAACAATGGAAATTGTGTGAGAAAAAACTCTTACCATTTGCCAAATAAATGAACAAATAAATAATCTTTGTGGTTGTTAAAAAAATCTGACCCCATACCAAACAAACAAAACCCAAACTGTTGGTTAAACTTTGATAAATGTGGAATGGGGAAGTTATGAAAAAATACAAAAATGGAAATCTAAGAACTACTTGAATGAAATATGATCTGGAACCAAACAGCAATCTGGTATGCAAATGATGTATTTATGAGACTTAAAAAGCTGTGGGAAGAAAAGCAATTTTTTCTTCCCCATTGAAAAGAGAAGAGCAGGTAGAGCTCTTCATCAACCCTTTTTATTTACTTCATCAGACAGCTTATGCAAAGAAAAGAAAACAGAGAGCACCCTGACCCACAGGAGTACAAAAGACTCTTTCCCTGTGTGCAAGGCAGCTCCTTCCTGTATGAAGCAGCAGGCAATGACAAACTAAACCTATGATACTGTCACATCCTAAAGTGCTCTGCTGAAGTAGGAATCAACATCTCATGGAAACAACCTTTAGATCAGGTGTATTTTTCTAACCTATGGACATCATTAAGTTAAGACTGAAGCACAAATTAGGCCACTTGCGATGACTGCCTCATGAGAAAATAGGTGTGCAGTTGCCAGACTGTGATCCCCTCTATTGAACTTACCCCTCTACTGATTTAAGCAAAATGTGAACAGATCTTTTTCTTATATAGCAAGACTTGCTGACTGCTCATGGTGACCTCACCCATTTGGCAGACAGTTAAAACTTTTTAAAGGGCCTACAAGAATAGTTTTATGAGGTTGTTTGTGAATTACTATCATTCCTTTGCCCTTTGCCCTCTGGTGTCCTATTTAGCTTGGGCCTCCTGGTAAGTGTTGGACCAAAGGAGCTCAAGTCAGCAGAAAACCCTGGGAAGTGCTGTGCCTGACTTTCCTGCTTTCTACAGCCATGGGTCTCCTGTTTGTTAGAGCTTTGTGGATGGAGCTACGCCTGCTAATACCAGATAAAGATGTACTCCGTTAAATCATGATGCAAAGTTTGTGAACACAAAATTTTCCTGTACCTTTTTACACAAACATAGGCACAGAGAAAAAAAACCATGCCATCTGTACTGAGATGTGTCAGGTAAAATTTGACTGAACCACTCTTTGTATCCATAGGTAGTCAGTACTTTTGTGGAAAATTCATCATTCTCACTCTACAGAAAGAGAAATTGAGGCAGAGGACGCTGAAATTACTTGTTCAGCTTGGTCTGTATGAGAACAGTCCCTATTTCAGAAAGAACAAAAAAGTTTGAAAGTAAAACTGAAGGCAAAAAAACTGCAGAACAAGTATCCTTTATCTCTTTTAAAAATGAAGAAATGCAGGGGAGAAGTGTAGTGCTTTAGCCTCAGAGCTTCCTGGACAGCTGGACATTCTTAGGATGAGAAAGGTACAGATGATGCAGGTGTTTGACTCACCTGAGCTGATTGCTGAGAAATCTCAGGTCAGTTCTTTATTCTGCTCCTGATTTTCTGAGTAACTTTCAGGACCTGTATTTGTTCAGCTCTGTAAACAGAGTTTGAAATTAAAGGCACTAAAATTCTTAAGGATGTGTTTTCACCTTCCTGAACCTCGGCTCTGCTTGGGTGTAATGAACACAATTACACTGCTTACAGCCATATGAGGTTCAAATATATTAAAATACATTTTTTTACCTTAGATTTGAAACCTACAAAGAATTTCACATTGATAAGAAATTTTCAGGAGTGAAGGCACAATTTTCCACAGTTACCCAACCATGGCTGGATGTCTAACGATCTTTCATCAGCAAATATTTAAATGCACATTAACTATGCAGGGGTGCATTGATGTGACTGAGCACCTTAGGGAAAAAAAAAAAAAAAAGAATATTTGTCCAGATAATCCAGATTACTTGGAACAGCAAAACTGAACTATAAATTGTCAAAGTTTGGTGGACAAATTTTCTTGCAAGGAGCCCAATGCTCCCAGGAAGAGGAAGAAAACAGACTGTTTCCTGTTGTGGTTGTCCTTGCAAAGCAATGCAAACGTTGTAACAAAGTTGATAGCTTGCACAGCAAAATACATTGCACAGCAAAATAGACTCAGTTCTGCAGGAAATCTCTGAGATTCTCTGAAAGGTCTATTTAGATGAGAAAAGATAGGGCTTGAGTGAGTTAAAAATACACTGCAGAATGCAATTACTACAATGTTATTCATTTTGATATTAAACGAGATATATTTGACAGTAACACCATATGCTCAGTGGTGCTGTCCACAAGATGACAATTCCATTTTGTAACAACTGTTGAAGTTCAAAAATTGTTTTCATTCGGCTTTGGAATAAAAACAAAAAAGCCTTTCAGATCTTTACGGAATGAAATTGCACCGAAATGGTTGATTTCAGATAAAAAACCCCAGCCTTTTCTTTTGTAAAGACTTTTTTTTCTAATGGGTTCCTTGGTCACCCAATGGAGGACAGGAGGAAATGGTCTCAAGTCGCACTAAGGGAAGCTTAATTGGATATTGGTAAAAATTCTTCACTGAAAGGGTTGTGAAACATTGGAATAGGCTGTGCAGGGAAGTGGTGGATTCACCATCCCTGGAGTTATTTAAAGTACTTGTAGATGTGGTGCTTAAAGACACAATTTAGTGATGGTGGCCTTGGCAGTGCTGGCCTAAAAGTTGGATTCAATGATCTTAAACAATTCCATGGCTTTCAGGAGCAGGGCCTTGGAAGAAGGCTGGAAGACCTGGGACATGGATAATCTGTAACTTTTCAGAGGCCCTGATACTATTCAGGAGCATTGCTTGGTAAAGTCGCAGCCTGCTGAAAACATTTCCATCAGCACGAATATTTGGTTCTTGATACTACTCAGATTTTTTTATATGGATTAGGCATGACTGTAGTATGCAAGCTTTGCAGAGGATGAGACTGGAACCCTTTTCTGATGGGAAGAAGAGAAACTGAGGATTTTGTCAACAGGAGAGCTCTGGAAGGAGCTGAAGTGAACATTGCAAAAGTTGGGTGCTATTGCTAAAATGTCCATCACTGAATGTCTCACAGTCAGTGCTCAAAAATATCAGGAGAGTTTTAGAATCCAGTGGATTAGAGGGATGCTGTCTTTTACTCTCTCCACCTGGGGTTTCCTTTCACATTGATTGCAGACTGAAAAATGTAGGCGGAAAAATATACAAACGCTGTTTTTCCATTTTAAAAAAGTGGCAAAATACTTTTTTTCTTGAAGACGGTTGAAAACCTGGGTTTTCATCCAAAATACCTCCAATTGTCAAAACTTCAGAGTTGGGGGGTATTAGAAAGAAGGAAGTTTCAATTAGGAAATGCTGCTAAGACATCTTGTGGGGATTAGTTGCCTCAGGTATTCATTCATGTGAATGGATGAGCACATTCCCAACAGACTGACACTGTGCATTCCTCCTAACCTGCAAGCGTTCGCTGTCTTGAAGGAAGGATGTCATGGAGCATTGTGGCAGTCCTCCCTGAGGTAGATATTGGAGGTAGTGTTTAGCTGGGACTTCTAAATCCTTGAGAAGATTGAGGCAGAGAAGTTACTGTTCCTGTGAGCTGCCACAGCAACATTTTTTAGGAGAAGTTAAAAAATTTAGCAGAAAGTATGCATTGTGACCAAAAAAAATGGTTAACATACAATCTACTACTGAAAAAAAAGTTTGATAGGAATGACCTTTTTTTAACCAGTTCTGCAAATAATTGGAAATCTGTGCTAAGGAATTTTGCTAATTCTTGTAGAAGATACATGTCAGCAGTGAGACTTCAGCTTCTTGGCCTCTCAGCAGTGCCCTTTGCCTGCAGGACTGTGCCCTTCCCCACCTCTCTGCTGCACTGGTGCAGCTCACAGTCAGACACAGTCAGCCGTGTTTCCCAGAGCACACCCAGGCACAGGCATTGCCAAGTTTTCAGCCAGACCAGTTTGACAGACTTGGCTCTGACTGTCTCCAAATTGGGCACATATGATTAATAGGCAGCAGCACCAGTGGAAGAGTGGTACTTGCTTTGAACTGGCAGGTGACAGAAGCAGAACTATTTGGCAACAAAGACTCCTTCTGGTGGTATGTTCCTTGTGTGTGTGTGTGTTTTAATACCATGTTCAGTTTCTCAGCAATGCACAGACAGAGGAAGATGCCTGGACAGCCACCACGCCCTGCTTCTCCCTGACAGGGAGCTGGGATAATGCCTGGCCTAAGGGCATTATACACAGGACACTGTCACTGGTACCTGAGGAAGTCCAACCCTTGCAGGTGCAGAGAAGGTGTGAAAACACAGTTTGGCTGGTGGAGAATGTGTGTGTGTAGATCCTCAAACTGGCAAATAAATGCATTCATCCAATTAAGAGGAACAATGATTCATTAGCAAATCAGGTACTAAAAAATTACTCATTTAAGACAATCACTGCTACTTCCTCAGCTTTTCACTTCATTGCTGCTTAAGCAAGTAAAAACAACAAACTAAATGGAGACCTTATAGGCACCAGGGACCAATTAATGCCACGTGACTTCCTCCCAGGCTTCCATGAAAATAACTGTATTATAATGGTCTGTGATATTAATATCGGCTTTGGGAAAGTTAGGCAGCAGCTCCATATGGAAGGATGTAGCATAAGCAAGCACTCTGGAATGTGCAGTATTTGACAGAAGAAAAGTGGTATCTTTTTATAAGTTGCATCTCTTCTTGCTATTGAAACAGAAAAGTCAGCTAGAAAAACACAATTGCCTGAGGGAATCTGAGCAATTTGTTGGGAGGTACCTCTCCAGTATCTGTTGGAATAAACTTTAGAGCCTCCCTGCTTTTAATACATTTATCAATCTATAGATTTAGTCTAAGAATTAAATTCTGAGGTGAGTTTGGGATCCTGAATTTATACAGCTTTGGAGTTCAGGTTTTGCTCCCTCATGGCTTAAATAATTTTGAAGACTTGTTTCTAATCTCATGGCTATGTGGAACCCCACTAGATTTTTGCTGCAGAGTATGTGGCTCATGGCTGTGAAGAAGCAGTACCTCAGCAGATATAGCTGCTACGCTATGTGAGGACTGCTTCACAAGAACTTATTTTGTTTCTTAGGCTGGCCTGGCTGGTTTGAAACACAGTTCTGCTATTTCAAACTGCACCTTGCACTGAGACATGCAGGAGATGGAATTTACTGCTCTTCTTACATTGGTGATGCACAAGTAATGCAGAGAAGCCCTGGGCAGAACCTGTGAGCACCAGTGGAGCCACTCTGGGGTAAAAGTAGTAATCTCCCATCTCTGTTTGTGCCTTGGACCCCACACTTCCTCCTCTGTTCACTAGGGACTGTGCCTGAGTGGTTTTCCAGCCCTGGCTTTCTATGCTGGACTTTCCTTGAAGTGGAGGGACACACACAGACCACCCTACCCCTGCCCCAAGGCTGGGCAGTAAAAAGACAAAGGCACTGGGTAAGACCCACCAGCAAAGCAAGGAAGCACCACATAGCATTGAAAACATAGGCTAGCAGGGAAAGAAGCAGCCACAGCAGCCTGGGTGAGCGCAGCTGTCCAGCCCACACCCACCCTGCTGAACCACGTACCTGACTGCAAAGGACAGACAGAATAGTTTCACGTGCACGTCAAAGCACCAAGTGGAAAAAGTACAAGGAAAGCAAGTGGGAGGAGAGTGTGTTTTAATGCCTTTCACAATGACTTTGGCCTCAGTTTCTGCATCCCTACAGTAGGAATATTAACTCCAAAGATGCAGGTTAGCAAGCAAGAGCAGACAGGGTGAAAGCAGTCTAATAATTGGGCATGAAGTGGGTTAACTGAAAAACTGGGTCTAAATAGCATCACATTTGGAGGAGTAATTTGGGTTAGAGGTTCAGTTCAGCTCAGCTCTGGAAAGTTCAGATACTGGTTAAACTTTGGATAAACTTTTGACCCCTTTTTCTTGTAGAAATCAGACTGGAATCACACAAACACAGACTCTCTCGTGAGCTTTCCAATACTGCTTGTTTTTGACTGAGCCAGTAATAGAAGAACAGTTTTCTTCAGTATACTCCTGTGTTTCTACTTTCAAACTCACCCAGTTTCTTTTCCAAACCTGAGACATTTTTCGTTCTATTCCATATAAGGTTTGGATGTTAGCTGAGGGCAAGTCCAGCTCTATCCTGATTTTCTCATCTCTGGGAATAACTGTCATCTTTGCTGGCCTTTTGCCCATCCAGTGTTAAATATTTTCATTAATGACTGGAGAATTAGTCCAAAGACAGAGACTTTGTTTCCCAAACATCAACTCTTGCTCTCACCCCTACCAGAAATGCATGGCACTGGTGGCTCTCACCCCTGGGCAGATCTGCATCAGCTGATGCTCTATAATTTTTTCATTCTTTCTCTCCTAGTCTTCCTCATCTGGGGACTTCCAGTCAGCTTTTCTTGCTCTTTGTGTATTCTGCTCCTTTCTCTGTGCCCCTGAGTCCTCTCTCCTCATGACTCATGACCAGAAGCTCCCACCAGTTACATTTGCTTTCCCCCACCATTGCTAGCTAAAAGGGGAAGAGAGAAATATCTTCTGAAAATATCAGCACTTTCTTCAAACCCACTCAGATAATCTGTTTGCTGATTCCTGTCCTGTAGCCTGTGACCTCAGCAGTGCAGGAGTTTTAGTTCTGTTTTCTTCATCAGACTGATTACATTGTCAGCACTTAAAATAAACAGGAATTAATAACAGTAAAATTAATCAACACTTGGGAACGTAACCACCCTTAGAATTGATGGAATCAAGTAGTAGGTGATAATTAGAACCAGCCAGAAGCTTTTTCTCAAAACTTACATGTAAACTTCCTCCATGTTAGAAACCACACATTAAAATACTCTCCCACAGCAAGCAACTTTCCTTGTTCTTTTTTATATCCTCACAGTGTGGAAGGTCCTGTACAGACCACAAAAACAAAGTAAGAGTATCCAACCTTCACCAAATATTACTTTCACATATTTCTGGCTCATACAGACCTAGAAAACCCCAGAAATACAACTGAACCTGAACTTTGGAAATTCTGAAAACTGTTTTTCAAGCCCAAGAGAGGAAGGAGGTAACATAGTTGAGCTCTTGGATTCCTCTTCCAAATGGATGTTTCTGTGGTTTCCCCACCAGGAAGTGCTGTAGTGACAGGGACTGGGTGCTGACATCAGTATCCCTTGGGTTGCTCTCTCCATCTAGGTGGGGAATTCAGTGTCAGTGCTCAGCTGGGGGATCCAAGCCCAGCACTATGCTCTGTACCCATCCCTGCAGCCAGAGGCCAAGTTCATCTGTGCTGGAGATATATTAAAATTATTCAATGATTTCCATTGCATCCAAGCTGTGTTTGCTTTCAGAGTAACCCAAGCTGTTCAACTGCATAAAAGACCAGATTTAACTAAGGGGGTTCTCTCGATGGAGGTCGGGGTAGTGACTAGAAATGGCTTTGATTTTATGCTTCTGGACCATTTTCCTTCCCTTCTTCTTCCTGTCCTTAGATGATGAGGGGTAAGGATTTGTGATGCTGCTGCTGGTTGAAATGAGGAGCATATTCAAATCCTGCAGGCAGGAGCAAGTTGTGAGCACCCTGGCTCAGGAAACAAGTGTAGCAACTCTGCAGTTGTGCAGGGAACATCATCTTCAGAATGACTCGGTGTTGTGGCTTTGATGATTTCTTCAGACACTGTAAGCAGACTGACAAACTGACTTTCAAGTGAAAGGTCATTGAAAAGAATTGTGGATAAAAGCATCTGGATTTACAATTGAAAAGCTACAGAAGTTTAGTTTACAACTCTACTGGGTTCTGTGCGTAGGAGTTTCTATCATATAATTTGGCAGCTTCTTCTGCCTCCTGATTGGGGTTGTAGAAAATAAAAATTCTTTGTGGTTTCTTTCTTTCCCTTTTTTTTTCTCTTTTTAAACACAGTGGAGAGTTGTGGTGTTTTGGCAAGTCTGATACAAAGAAATATTGTACTGGCATTGTCTCATATTGTAGGTGACCTCAGGCCTGAACTACACAAGGGAAGAAAATAGGTCTTTGTTGAATAGAGTGCACATGTGCTTGAGTCAGATTATAGAGGGAGTGTGAAAAGCAGAGCACACACACGATACATTTATTGCTGATGTTGTGGACTTAAATGTAATGCCCAGTTTTCATCCCGGGATGCAAATCAGGAGCAGTCGTGTGGTGTTAAAGTCTGCTCTGCTCTGGTGTATGAGGTTCCTCCTGGTATTCCCCTCCCTAAGCTCACAACTATAATAAAAGGGTATTTGCAAGACAATTAGGTGGCTGAAATTGCTTAATCTGTCCAAACACTCACAACACATGACTCCAGTGGGTGGTTGCCTTTCAGAATGTTTGTGACAAGAAGTCTATGGACCACTTTTTTTTCCAAAAAATTACTGCCCCTTTCAGGAATCAGGATGGGAACATAAATCCAGGAAATCCTTACCAATAGAAGCAAACACGGCATGCAGAAAGGCTCTCTAGTGCTCCCTCCTCCCTCCCCCTTCTTTGTGGGACATAAAACTAAACTAAACAGAGATTTGTGCCTATCAATATTGACTTGACTGATTTCCCTTTTCCTGACTTCTCTAATCCTGTGGTAGATTTTCTATGACATTTGCTTCCGGTAGCAGATTCATATGAATGTTCACTCTAGAAACAGAACATTTCCAAATGTCTATTAAAAAGCAAAACAATGTGGTCAAAGAAAATAATGGGGAATGTTTTTCTGCACAGTTTAATTTCAGCAGCTTCCGCTATTTTCTTTCTACTTGAAAAGTAGTTTTTCTCCAGTATGTAAGGGTTTCCTCGTATAAGAAAGCTTACTCAATGGAGCTATTAAGCAAAATAGTGCACCAAGGCTCCTTGCACTGTCTTCTCTGCAGGAATTAGTCACCCAATATGCCCTGAAGTCCAGACTGCAGTCATTAGCAGAAGCCTGACAACATAGGTTAGTACCTAGGGTGGAGTTGAGACAACTGCACTCATTTCCTTCTCTCCATCAAAAGATTGCTTTGTCCTCAAGGAATAAGACAGGGAGCTGCCCTGATTTTGCTTCCAGATGCTTCTCTTGGTCTTTATGTGACAGGAGCTAGGCCCTGGAGCAGAACTCCTGCTGTTGGATAAGACTTGTCCCCGTCACATTAGAAATCTCCAGCTGTTGTCAAAGCAGAGAACTGCATTCTCTACCTGCCTCCACTGATGGCAGAGGAAATTTGGGCAACGTGTTCTGCAACCACCAGAGCTAGAGTGGGAGAAGTCTGCCTGCTTCCCCTTCCTCGCTCTTGTTCTCTCTCCTTTTGATGCATCCACATTGCACAATGTGTGCTACGTCTGTACTGCACCCACACCAAGTGAGAGGGAAGAACTGATGACAAATTTTGAAATGTCAGCAAAGTACTAAGCACAAATCTTTTCTTGGTTTTTTTTGGAATTTAGTGGTTTTTTTAAACAGTACATCCCATTTTGTTAGTGAATAGTGTGATTATGCCCAGAAGTGGAACAGTCTGTATTTCAAGGAGCTCAAGCTCTCTTGTGCAGAACCTGCACTCGTACAGCCCTCAGAAAGAATTTGGTGGTCACTGAGGGACCATGCTGCACATCCTTCTCTCTTCCAAATTGTTGTACACAAACCCTGGGCTAAGCCCTTTCTTCTAGGGAAGCTAATAGCTAAATATTAACTTTCTGCTCTGAACCAGCATTGCTGGGAAAAGATGCTGTCAGTCACAGGGCATGTAAACCCTCCTACAAACCTTGCCAAAAGCATAATGGTGTGTCTACTGCCAGGAGCAAATAATATCCAGCACTTAGAGCTGGGGCTGATTCCTCTAGGCATGAAGTTGCAAAGGTCCCAGCTACTCCACAGAGTGGTGGGAGCATTAGGGCCACGTTCTGGTCTGTGAGGCTGACACAGGACAGCTGACAATGAGATGCTGTTATTTTTTTCTCCATGCTACTGCTCTACAGATTTAAACTTAAATCTTTGTTCCTATACTGTGATATACTAAAAGGCCATGCTTTCATTGAGGACCCCAAATATAAATAAAAATTGCAATGATTTCATCAAAAAGAGTCCTGTGGGTTTGGAAATTGCCCCTTGAGATGAAAGTGACCCTGGCAGTTTACAACAGCCTTTGGTTGCTGTGGGACCTGAGCAGGAGAGGAATATATGTTAGCACAGGGTCTCAAGGTTTGTCTCCTCTTCTAGCTTCCCTCTCTTTCCTGCTCTAGTCCCATCCTAGGAGTGAAGAGGATGGGAAACACATCCCACTTGCAGGATGAGGACCACTGAATGATCTGGGAAATAAGAAGAAACTCAATTGTTTGACTGGCTTGAAAACTTAACACCTTTTCCACAGAGAAAGAGAGTATCACGAAAGTGAACAATCTTTGAGATTTCTGGTTTTGTTTGGTTTCTCACCCTCCCCCTTTTACTAGTTTTCCTTCAACTCTGCTTTCCAGTGTCACTGAGTTATTATTATTATCCAGATCCAAATCTCACAGTTTCACTGAAGGAGAACATGTATTAAAATACCAGATCTACCAGAAAACATCTGCAACTTGCAAGTCTATTGTACTACTATTATATGAGCAAGCCACTGTAAATTCTTTTAAGTCTGTAACTTATTTCACGTTAACACACTGTGTGTTTTACAACACCATTTCAAAGTTTATAACCTTTTTTCTTTAGCCGCTTGTTCCAATTGCATCTTATATTTCCTCAAATATGGTAAAGAAACCATGAGAATAAATTGATGCTCCATATGAACCCCCTTATAAATGGATGTTGCCAAATTGCTGTAAAATGGTTTTCCTTTTGAGCCCTCCAGAATTGTTACTAGGTTTCTGAGGCTAAATTCTACAGGGAAACGTTATGACCATTTAAGGCCTCCAAACTTTATGCTTCAGTACAAAAGGCCTAAGGGCAAGGATTTAAAATGGATGAAGTGGAGAAATTTGCACTTCCTTAAGAAAACACAGAGCATTTCCTTCCGCGTGTCAAAAATGAAACCAGAAAATACAGAGTAATTTGTCAGGAAATTTTCCTTCCATAATTCCCTCTTCAGCCCTTCCTCTCCCACCCTTCCCTGCTCCCACTGCAGCCCTGCAAGCCTTATTTTCTCCTCCTTTCTGTAGGCTTTACGGCTGCAGGTCCCAGCTCCGGGCGCAGCAATGGACGGTGCTCAGCTCTACGCTTCGTTGAGCTTTGCTGTAATGTCCCCTCATGTTCACAGCTTGCTCCTACCACCCTCTTCCTGCTCACCTCCCCACCGAGGCTCACGCCTGCAGACAATCCTTCAGGAGATAAGTACCCTTTGGCGACACCTGCTCAGCCGCAAACGGCGCATTGTCATTTGGCTCTAATTGGACGCCTGTGTAAAAAAGAAAAAAACACTTGTCATATTTATGAGTTATTGTGAGTTAATAATACACTGGGATCCATTAGTTAAAGCACATTTGCTCTAAACATGTGGCTTCAGCTTTTTGTTTTTCATTCAAAAAACATTTTTTCAGATGAAATGCAGTTGCTGTTTTTCTCCCAGGCACTCAGTGAGCCTCAGGGAGTTACAGCACCAATTACTTTTCTCCCCATATGTGGAACAAAATAAAGAAAAAAAAAGGAGTATCCTAGCCAGAGAAGTTGGAATTATTATCCAAAATAATAATAAAAGAGTATCAAAACATCCAGAAATCAAAAGCTGCAGCCAGCTGAACAAATGTAGTCAAAATTGAAAACATAAAGTCTGCAGAAGATTCTTTTGCAAATAAAATGGGCTCTTCTCTCTCTGTATTTTTAGCAATGTCCTGTCCTGCCTGAGCCAATTCTTTTCCTGCTAAAGTCTGTCTACTCGAGTGACTTTTTTTTGACTCGTTTAGAATGATAAATTCATTAGTGCCTTGCAGGTGGATTTGCCTGAATTTGAAAACTCCAGAAAGAACTAAAATGACAAGTAAAACCAGTGCATGAACAGAAACTTGTTTTCATACTCTTGCTTCGGAAATGGTGCTGCGTTTATGTGTAATAAAAATCAAGATGTTCATCTTTCTTCCTCTCTCCCTCTGCAATATTTTTTCAGTGCTGAAGATGTCAAGAGCAGAATTTACCCTTCCCTTGATGCCACCTTTTCCTCCCCCTTCTGTTTCATCACAGCTGCATGGACTGCAGCCAAGTCAAACTGTACCTTCTCACTTCGCTGTGTAGGGTTCTGCTGCACGTTCTGTTTGACAAGACTTTTTAATGTAGATAACTGAGTAGACAGACTGAAACTTCAGCCTGGCAGCTGCACACCCCAGGATACCAGCACCCCACACCTCCTTATCCTTACACAGGCTGATTCCTCTCACATCAGGAAAAGGCAACACAATAAAGTTTATGAAGCCCTGCTTGCTCTCAGTACCTGTGGCTTAATTTGGAAGCTCCACCTACTCTTTGGTCCAGGATGTATTTTGCCCACCATACCTAGGAAACATTTATGGAACGTTTTACATATTGCTGCTTTATTAGTAATAAGTTTTCCTTTCATTTATGAGCTCGAATTAAGCAAACAGCTCCTCCACTGCTGACTCAGCCTCCAAAGCTGCACTTTATATATGTCAAAAACATACATAAATTTATAATGTGAACAATGGTTGTATTTAAGTACTGATTTAGTAATCATGAACTTCGCTGGCAGTATCCTTTGGAAACTAAATCCATAAATTTTATTAGTATTAAATGTTTCTAATGGGAGTTGACAAATACTTGAACTGAGTTGCCTTTTCTCTGCACTTGGCAAAAGGAAAGGGACAAAAATTCTTATTACACAATGAGAAATGCATTAATACTAAAACCCATTCATCTCAATTTTCTACAAATATAATTTAAGACTTTTTACAACCATTGGTGAAATTACAATGTGCTGTGGGGAAGTTGCAAAAATTTTATGAGAGTAATAAAATTGTCATTGTAATACCATTATAGGGTGCAGGGACAATATAGATATTTGAATTACCTATTGTCCTTATGCCAGGCTGAAAAAGCTACATGCAGGAATTATAGCATGTAATGGAGACAACTGTTGATACAAACCAGAGAAAGGAAATCCAGGTCCACTTTAGCTGGCCTAAGACAAATCCTCATTAGAAACATGGACTCAGAATACCCTTCCCACTTGTGTCAACAACAATGAAATTTAAACGGGTGGACTGTTTTACATTTGTGTCAATGGTAGCACAGAGACCAACTAATTAAGCAGAGATTATGTGCAATAAAACAGCGTTGCATCCAAAACCATCATGTTTTTAACTTCTGTACCATACTTTCTAGGGTTTGCTCAAGCCTGACTGAAGGTAATCATGGTGGTCCCCCTCATTCATAGCCAAAAAAACTTCTCAGGTAGCTCATGGCAAAACCATGAAATCTTACCTGGAATTAAAATGGTGTTAACTTTCTAAAAGTGGAAATTCCTTTCTCTGAAAAATAGTGTTGCTGGGCTCTATCCAGGGCAAGAGTATTGCTTTCTCCCTGCCTGTCCAAAGGACAAGCAAAAGGAGAAAAGACAAAGAAAACAAGAGAGGGAATTGCAGCCTTGTACATTAGCAACATTTCACTGGCTGCATTCAGGAGAGTAATAAAAGAATTGAAATAGTTCAAGCATCTGCCCTTGGCTGAGGGACTTATAATTACACACTACAGACTCCACTCCTTTGGAGCAACTGTCTTTGATTCCTATCTCTTCTTTTATTACAGCTGAAATACAAAACTCCTGATGAAACCATTACATTTCCATGTGAAATTCACAACTATAAGGGGAAACCTCTTCAAAGTTGCCAGACTTTTGAAGGGGGACAGAAACATATGGGCAAAAGTTGTAAAGTTCCCTTCCAAGTTTCAAAGGTCCAACCACTTGGGGCAGCCTGCTCTGGAGTTAGAGATTTATTCCCTTCATTTTAGTAAACACTTTGGAATGGGAGTAAGGAAGTTAATTTTATTTCCTGTTTATTAAAAGTTAGTGAACTCCTGGAGTTCAGCTGATCACTCTCCTGAAAATCACTGACCATTTAATCCTCTCCAGGATAATGAGAACCATGGCAAAATCACCCAGCAGACATTTTCAAACACCCACAGACTTAGTGAGATCTACTAAGCTTTTAATACTCCTTAAGGTTTTTTGTCCTAACTTCAGACAACGTTCCTCCCACAGGTGAGAAAGGCTCATAAGCCTTGTTAGGACCCTCAAAGTGACAACTGGAACTGACTCTATTTGTCCAAGTCTTCCCCAGAGGAGATGGGCAAGGAAAGAAGAGGCAGAGGTATCAGTGGGTCCACATTCAGGCATCTATTTTGAAATTCCCAGGAGGGTACATAGCAAGTGTGAGTCCTGCAAGGAGGGTTCTGGCCTGTGATTGTGATATTTTGGGTCCTCCTTGAGGGAGCACTCTGAAGGCTTCACTAGAGGTTTCTAAAAATGCCAGTAGAGGTAGTGCTGCTGCCTCTCCTGTGTCCCACAGGGAGGTGGCAGTGCCAGGATCAGCACTTACTAGGGAAAGCTGCTGCTTCACTGGCCAGAGACAAAGCGTCTAACAGAGCCCCCTCTGCCCATATGCACACACTTGATATTTTACTGAAACCAAATTCAGAGCACACCTTTCTGTGCTCAGACAGCCTAAGCCTGCCCCCTCAGCCAGGGAAGCTGCTCAGCAGCCCGAGCTCCCGTCACGCTTATTCCCATGTTTAGCACGTTGCCAAGAGGCAAGAAGGTATTTCCCTACGCTGCAACCTTTTATTTTCTGTTCTTTTTAGTCTGGCTAATATGTCTTCTTGGTAACCACAGTATAATAAATTTCATAGAGCATGACCAGCATACTTAGATCATATTATTCATTTGTAGTCATTTATTTTTTCCAGCTCCTCTTCCACTCCTGGTCCCCTCTCCCCAGTACTCGCTCTGTGGAATGATAATAATACACACAGAATGCCGGCTGGCTGAGAAGGACTTAAAAACAACAAGTAAGAGGATCTTTCTGTGCTCACACCTGCTTTAAGATTTGTTATCCTTAAAAAGAAAAGCTGTAGGGATTCACTCTCTTTCTTCCTTGTAGACCCCAGTGGAATACACCATTAAACCACAGGGAGGAGAGAAAACCTTCAGTGCACTTAAATATACTTATGTCAAATCCATCTCATTCTTCCTGCCTTCTTTCCTCAATCTAGCCACCGTTCCCAAGGGATGGAGAACATTACAACCCATTCACTTTATATGAATGGGCACAGACAGACTTTTTCACCATTTCGATATGTCTACATTTGCAGGCATATCCTGTAGGCCAACTGAAACAGCCTTAATTTCAATTTACTGTCTCCCTGAGGAACATGCCATTCTCCTGAAAGTGGAAAAACCCCTCAATAGCTATTCCCCGCCCCCCTTCCCTTCACCTCAAGTCAAGATCTGAATTGGAGGGAAAATTTCTCCCAAGATTAATGGACTGCCATTCTGATGCTTATAACAGGGCACATGATCTTTATTAAACAAGTAATGAACAACTTTCACCAAAATACTCTATTTGGAAGGTTCTCAGTGTTACTGTACATGACTCACCTAAATATTTTTCCAAGTCCCTGTAGATTGGTGTTATAGTAAGAAAAAGAAAACATTCCTCAGTGGTCATTTAGCTCTGTCTTGTTCTTCAGTGGTGTTATCAGTAATGACAAAACCAACACTAATAAAAAAATAGCCCAGGTCTTGGCTTGCTAACTTCAGATGCAGGCTAGGATCAACTCAGTAAAGCCTAAATGGGAGATTCTCCCACCTTCCCAAGACAAGTACTAGAGGTTAGCTATTGTTGTAACAAACCAGAAACAAAACAGATCACAAATAAATGTTCAGTGGATAGCAGGAGTATGAAAAACAACCAATACAGCTTGCCAGACCTTGTTGGTCACAGCTTTGATTTAGAGCAAAGTAACACGTAGAAAATAGATTTAGGAAAGGAAAAGGTTTCTCTGCAGAAGCACTGATGCCTTACTGACATTCAGGCTCTGCTGGTACCTGGTATGACAGGATTTCACTGGGGCTTTGGCAGTTGTCTGGAAAAACCGCCAACACAAAACTCAATGTGTAGTATTGCTGTGGTGCAGAGTTCTGCAAGTTTATAATTAACCATTTATCATCTAATAGCCACAGCACAAACCTAGCTGTATCTCCCAGTGCTGTAAATATCAGGATATTCCAACGGGCTCCTTAGAAAAGTATCAGACACTGGAGAATATGGCCAAGCAGTGATTCATGTTATTACACCGAGGCCATTTTAGCCTTGCTGATGTATTGTTGCATACTTAATGTCTTCTATGCGGTCTCTTTAGGGAGGATGATAGTTCAGAGATTGATGGGCCTGATCCAAGTTGTCCAAGAGGTCTGATGCTGTAAATTTATTCACAGAAGTGCTGCATTTAAGGCAGCTCTCTCTGGTGTGCTTGTATTCGAGGTGTCTGGATATGAACAGGCATAGGTGGGCATAAAGGGGAGGATCTTCTGGTCAGAAGAAGCCAGGAGGATTAGGAACTGTCATCTCAGCCTCCCAGAGACGAGCAAATTACAATGACATTACCCACCTCTATTTTGGAAGTTGAAGCTGTTTCTTTTTCTGTTGTAGACAAACATTTTATTTTTATTTTAGTTACATTGCAATTAAAAATAACAGGAAACCAAGAAGCGGTTAGAGCGAAGGCACAGAAAAATTAGCCTCACTGGAGAAATTACTTTTGCTTCCCACAGTTACAAACAGCCTCTGCTTAGCAAATTGGATGTCTTTTCAGATTGCAAATGACTCCAGAAAAAACAAAGTCCCAACTGCAACATGAAGGCCAGAGTTAAATCTGCTGTACGTGACCATAACTAAGGAAGGAAGACAGCAGTCTCAGACAGTGTTTTCTTCTCTGAAAATGCCCATCTTTTGATCTGCTTTTTGAATTTTCCCAGTATGAATGAGAATGGTAAATCTTTCCAGGGAGTATCCAGAGAAATTCTTAGACATAGTCAGATTCAGGATATGGCACAAGGCCATCTCTTAACCAAATTAATAAATACTTTACAGCAAGTCATGAAAAGTCTTTGGAGCCATTATTCTGAAGGTTTGTTCTGGTCATTGCTTCTGTGTTATCATTACTCCATAGTTCCATTGCAATCACAGATGCTTGCATAAAAGAAACATTATGCTGAGACTAATGCTTTTCATACTTAAGAAATCTTTTTCTTATTAGCAGTAAGCAATGAGGAGAGTACCCCACTCCCATTTTGTTCTGAATGTATATTATGGTTTTTTTGAAGAGAAATATAGTTCAAGAAGGGCTACAACCTGACCTACAATCTGTCAGAGACAACTTTCAATGCTGCATTTGCTCAGTTTGGTTTTGCCATGGGCTGGAGGGGTTGTGGGCTGCACCTGAGAACTGTGTGAGGAATGCTGCTTGATCTCACAGCTACTTTTAGTGACCTGGGTGGGAGCTGCCTTTCGCAGCTTTCTGCCAGTGGAGCAAGGCAGTGCCAAGCTCCTGCAGGAGTTTGTACTGTACATGTAACTTTACAGCTCAGTGTAAAGCATTTGCTATTACGAATCAACCCGGATGTTATGTTAATTGGCTTGATTCTTAACTGAGGGGAGACTGTTTTTCAAAAACCCAGGACAAAACCTGTTACACCTCAATTAGGATGCAGCCAAGGGAAGTGCAGATGAGCTTGGAGTAATTACCAGACAGTGGCTGACAGTCAAGTTCCTGTGTTTTCAGCCAGAACAGGTGATTTTGAAACCTGACCTCCAGCAGCTGTGGGCTGGGAAGCACATTTGCTCTACAGGGGCTACCCAGGATGGCCTTTGCTCTGCTAACAGCTCTGCTGCACGTCAACAACTGAGCACCAAGTGGGAGAGTGAAGCTCTGGGCTTTCATGCCCAGAGGGTGGTGAATGGCAGGACCCAACCACAGAGACATCACTGCAAGGAAATGGGGGACCAGGACTGCAATGGAGCAACCTCTGTGCTGCTGACCCACACCCCTCCTCAAAACAAGCCTGCAGGACAAGAAAGAGTGATAAGGAATTGGGCAACCTGTCCATCTTTGCATGCCTGACTGGAGTGTCTACCTTGTCTCAAGGGATCATCCTTGTCTACCTGCTGCGAGGAGCTGGCATTCCTGTGCAACACAGTCTGCATGCTCAGGGAAGGGATGATGGGGTTATGGCCTTTGGAGATGGGTTTTCTCTTTAATTAGAAATGAATTTTGTCCTCTCTGTAATCTCCTGCTTCATGCCAGCATGTAAAGGTAGACAAAATGTGGGGTTTGTAGGGAGAGGCTACATCGCTCCTGAAGAAAACATGTATGACTTGAAAAAACAGGCAGCCTCTCCAGTGTGTTACATCACAGCTACTGACATGGTGGAGGATGGGATAATATGCACTCTAACACCCTCACCCAGAGCTTTCACATGAGCTTGGATACGTTTTTCCACATTACCCTCTTTCACATTCAGAAAAATGAAGCCTAGGGTAAGGGATGAACTTGCTGAAGTTCACCTGGCAAAGCACGGGGGTATAGAATACGTTTGTGTACTGCTTGGTCTCTGCAGCCAAGGCAAACATATTCATGTACATTTAAAGAGAAAGGATCCTGTGAGCAGGGCTGGAGCTACAGAGTTTTCTTAAACACACACTCAAAGAAGAAATCATTTTCAGAGAGAAAACTATGCACCTGGAAAGCATACTGAGTTTTAATGGATATTAATGTCTTGCAAAAACAAAACAAAGCCTGGAACTTAATAGTTTGCCTAAAAATAAAGAACATTTTGTTTTTAGTGTTAAACAAGAATTAAATTATCCAGCACATGTTTGATACTCCTGAGCTGAAGAGCTTTGAATCTGATGCACAGACAATAAATTACAGAAGGCAGAGTAGTGCAGGGTTGGAGGGGGTGAGGAGACGGGGTAAAGGTGAACAGGCAAATGTGCTGTGCCAGAACATCACCAACGCTGGCTCCCAAATGAAAGCTGAAAGACCCCGGTACCAGAAGGCAGATGGAAAAAACGGGAACACAGCCCCATCTGCGGATACTGTTTCTTTTCATGGTTCTCAACGCCTGACCTCTTTTTCCCATCAGTTCCTCAGTGAGGAGATCAAGGTGAATTACTCTGGATGGGTGAGTCTCAACAGAGCAAACACAGCTGCTGGCAGGGAACGCTGCTTGGAGAAACAACATGGAGAAGGCAGGAGGTGAAGGCTTTCATAAGCCAGCCCCACTAACGACACTTCTCCTTTTCACTCTCCGAGGCTTAGCTCCTGTCTCACTGCAGTCAATGATAACTTCCCTCTTGACTTCAGTAGGAGGATTGAGCTTCTGGAGGGCAGTGGCTCCTGACCCGGTTTCTCCTCCTGTTATGTTAGGCAGTAAGCCTGAATAGCTGCTCTTCTGCAGACTTAAGTATAGCTGACTTGTATTCCCTTCAGAACAATCTTCCCAGCCCTGATTTGTCTTCCCCATCAGCAGGTTCAGACAAAGAAGCAGCTTGCACTATGCTGTGACATTGCTAAGGTGAAAGGAATCTGCTCTGCCCAAGGAGCAGGTTTGGGGCAGAGCCTCAGACTCAGTCTGTGGTGGAGGTGGAAGACCCCTCTAGGAAAGAATTTCTGTGACTTTAATGACAACAGGGGTGTGATTCTGTACATGTAACCAGCTAGAGTGTACTTGGGCTTTGTTCAAGTCTCCCATGTTTGTCCCAGCAGTTGAGTTCTATGCATATTTTGCTATGCACATAATGCATAGCTTGGCCAGCAAAAGATAGGAAGGGTAAATGATGGTATGTTTACCTTAGCTCATGGGGATGTCTTAGTGGTTTAACCTTCAAATGTGGTGTGCCTAGCTTTTCTCTAACCACAGGTCCAAGTCCCAGCTGGGCTGACTCAGCCTTTATCTTCTTCAAGATAAATTCAGCCCCATTCACTTCACAGTGGGTGGGTGTTTCAGATGAAGCTTTAAAAATGAGAGTTTTGTCTGGTCTGGATGGAACGTAATGATCCCTTAACACTTTTCACGAGACAAACATTGGTTGTGGGCCAGAATTCCCATTCTTCACTGCAACAGCATACTGGGAGCATGAAGAGAAGGCTCCTGGATGCCTGGAGTGGAAAGAAACTGATGTGGTGGTGAAGCAAGCATGGTGAAGCTGTAAGCCAAGATTCCTGTACCCCAGGGGCACACTTGGTATGCCCTAAAAGAGCTGGGATTTGAGGCCTGTAGCTGGCTAGAAGGTCTTGTACAGCCCACTGAAGTAGAATTAGGTTGCAAGTGCTTTTCCCTCCCTAGGAGATTTAATCCTACTGTGGAATAGGAAGCAAAAGCATTCAAATAGCTGCCTAAGGAGCAGAAGACAAGGTGTGGCAGGTCAGTTATAGGACACCTGCACAGGGATGTAAAAGGCTGATTTGTCAGAGCACTCTCCAAGTATATGGGAAGTATAAGGATGTTCATGGCTCTGAGTGGCTCTGGATAAAAATTGTCCATCATGTTCCTAAGAAGCCTTTCCAATGACATACCTCTGCCAAGATCAGTGTATTCCTGCAAAATTCTTCTTTAGGCAATTCACCATTTTCCAAAAAAAAAAAAAAAAAGAAAAAAAGAAAAGCAAACCCAAAACTCCCAATTAGTCATAAATTAGCTGTGCCTTTCTGACAGTACAATCACAGAAATGCTGTAATTAGCACAGCACTGGGCTTCTTCTATCATCTGCAAAGGGAGCAGTCCTTATCCATATATGACAGGCTCAGGGGAGTGGGTTAAACAAAATAAAATAATTCTACACAATTTTGTCAGAGCTCAAACAATTACTGAAATTAGTTAAAAAGAAAATGGGTTTTCAATTGCATTTCTCCTCAGTTCATCCTTCAAGGCTTAAACGCCTCTGTCCTTCCAGGGCTAGAAGCATCACGATAGCACAGGAGCGGACAATGACTTTGTATTTCTGTCCAAAGTGGAAGGAATGGAAAGATCATGAAGGATGACCAGTTTGCCTGAGATCTCTATCCATTTTGCAGGCACAGGTGGTTGGATTTATCATCTGAAACACTGGGTCCTGAAGGAGACCAAAAGCAACTTCCAAACCCTAGGGAGAAGCCTGTAATTAGGACAAAGAATGGACAGTGCTGGCAGGTCATACAGAGCTGTATTTCCAGAAGAAGGCATCTGTTAGTGTAGTCAGCACACTTTTGATAAGGCAAGCACATCTCAAGCATTTAGGCTTAAATAAACACACTGATTAATGTGTGGAGTTGGAACATAACTTACCACTGGACTGAATCTCTTAAAGTATTTTCTATTCTAACAGGCAGATCTGTGCAAAATGTTGTAAAATAAGATACCACGCAAATGTTGGAGATGGTTTGGAAGGACTGCAATAAAAGCTTAAAATTAATAGTGTGGTCCAATCAATGTCAGGGAATTTTCTCCTTGGCGTCTTCACTATGTGGCCTATTGTATGTGTGACTCAGACAAGGTTTCTTGCAGCTCTCTGGTATGGTGAGGGGATTGTAGAGTATTACTGAAATGTGAAGTGCTCTGAGAGTGTGCACCAAAGTGCTACAGAAGCGCTAACCAGTGTTATCAGCTGTGAATAGATACGCTTATTATCAGCAGACTCTCTTCAACAGTCCTGCTCTACTGCAGCCAGCAGTGATCTCATTTTATACAGCAGCAGCCAAAGAAGTAGGTTGGGTTCCTTAATATTAAAATGCATTAGGGGTTAGTAAGCAACTGCCTAACATTTTCTTTTAATTTAGAAGGGACATGGCTCAGTACATGGCTGAGTAAATGTATAAACACAGAGCATTACTAGGCTCTATTGTCCAAGTCTATTCTATACTCTAAAGATCTTAGTAATATAAGTGTTTTAATTCAGAAAACACACCTTCAGATAAAAGGGGAGAATTAAACCAGTAAACTTTTTCATACTCCAGGGCCCGACTGAGCCATTCACGTGCTCACCTGCACTGTAAGGGCTGGCAGAAATCTGGTATAACTTTCCAATGACTGCGCTCATCTCACCCATGCCCAGAGTAACAACCCTAAGACTAACATATTCCAGACAGGATTGCAAACAGAGGGATATGTAAGTACACATTGGAAAGCACAGGGCTTGGAAGACTTGGCTGAATCAAAGGAACAGGGTGAGGAGGGAGGAGAGATGCTTGCAGCAGGGTTTATCTCGGCTCACTGCTAAGAATCCCCTTTTTGTGCAGACTGCACACCTATAACAGCTGGCAAAGTACCTTTAGATCAGGCAACCTGTGCTCCTTTAACAGAAAGACCTCCTCACATTATGTTTTTGGAAACCCTGTGTACAGAGTAACATCAGTCCCTGGAGTTCTTGATGCTTCAGTAAAAGCCCAAAGCAATAGAAAAAAAGACCCTAAATTTTGTTAGTAGCTCTAAAGAGAGACGTATATGAATAACACCAAGGAACCGAATCCCCCTCAGGCTTCAGAATATTAGAAATTCAAAGTGGAATGTTGCAGTCTGGACCTTTCTTTTGTTTTAGCTCTTCAGCAGCTTCTTGCTATGCAAGGATCATGAAAAGGAACTTCTTGTTGGGTTCTGCCCTGTAACCTTAGTCAGAGATTAAAACTAAATTTAGTTTTAATTTAGTTAATCATCCAAAAATGAGCTGAGCAGTGAGTAAAACACTTCTTTGGTGCGGCCTCCCTTAAATGCATGTGACTAGAGCCATGAAGGCTGGTTCTCCTGCAATAACTGCCACAGAATGTTTGAATATTTGAATCATAGGAATTGCCATGTTATTTGACCTTCTATGTTGTCTCTCAGAAAATCCAGGTTTTAAAACAAAGCAGGTACAAGGAAAAAAAAAAAGACTGCTGTAACAGGAAAGGCCACACTTGCACTTTGAGAAATTGAACAAAATCAGGTACACTGAGGAGTCTTCAAGACATAAACTGATATAATAAGACATTTTCCTAAAAACATGTTCCTAGTGAGAAATGGTGGCTTCTAAGCCAACAGAAGGCTTCCTGAAATGGACGCATTTCCCTTGGAGCAATTCTATAACTTGTAATACACCTTTTGCCTTCATCCTACAACACAAGACATTTAACCCTTGTTCTCATTTACTCTGGAAGCATTTTCAATTCATAGAAAAAGAAGCCAACGTAGCTGTGCTTCTTTACAGCAAGGAGAGATCTAGTCTATCAATGACAGCAAAGATGAGTTTCAAATGCAGTCTAAATGGATGCAATGCAATTGATTTTACAGAGCATAATTGATGTTAAAGAGCAGATTTTCAGTTTGCCTTAATCACCATACCTCTATAGACTCAACATTACAGTCCTCTTCCAGTGTCCTTCCAGTGTATGATATCCAGCTATCCAGAGCTCTTTTGCACAGTCACCATTGTTTAGTCATACAAAGGTTCTGTCCTGGCTGTGGACAGGCAAACTGAGGCACAAACTCGTGTGGGTAGGAGGTTTAGAATTGCATTGATGCTCAATGGGTAGAAAGCCAGAGAAGCTGGCCGGATTACTAACTTTTGGTCTTCATAATGCTGGGCAATATTAGTGAAAATGAAAACAGCAGCAAGCCTGGCTTAAATGAAGAGTTATTGATTTGGTCCCAGAGCATATTTAAATATTTTATTGCACAGATGGAGGCCCTACAACTTGTTTTCCTTCATCCCATAAAGGCCCTGTTTTACAAGGATACTTGTTGCCCCCTGGGAGAGCTGGATCCAGTTTCCTCTCCATTTATGTGTGTTTTTCAGGGGGGAAGGTTGGGCTCAGGTAAAGAGAATCGATTACTCAGGTGCAGGACAGAGAAGCTTTTCCTCCTGCAGGGCCAAGATTGCTGCCTTTGCTCTTCTCCCACCTACAGCCTTCAGGGCATGGATGTTCAACGAGCGTTTGCCTGGCTGCATCTCTCCCTCCCGCCTGTGTGATGCCAGCTGCACCCCTGGGGGACCTGCTGCCACCTTCCAGAGTGGAAAGTGTTTAAAAACAGACTTGTTAAAATCTCTACACCCAAAAGCCATTCCTCCTGGGCATTTCTTCTTTTGCCCTGCCTGAAGGAAGGGTAGGAGATTGCAGGGGATGTTGCCATCCTATTTTTCTCAAGTATTTCCTAACAGTAATTTTTCAGTCTTTTGGAATCTGATAGGTCTGCTAAAAAGCAGAGTGTGAAAGATAGGTGTCTCTTTCCCACACCAAAAACCCCTTCAGGTTTTCAGGAGCATCTTTCTTCTGTGTTACTTATTTGCATATTTCTTGCATACTATAGGGTCTTAATCTCATGATTACATATGTTCCACACTAACTTGATCCATTTTGTCTCCTTGCACATTATGGCCTTCTGTAGAGTCTGGGATATACCCTGCTCACTCAGGATGCAATGCAATAAAGAACAAAACCCAAAACCCCCAGGGATTTTTTTGTTTGTTTTGGTTGGGGGTTTTGTGTGTGTGTGTGTGTGTGTGTGTGTGTGTGTGTGTATGGGTGTTTGCTTGTTGTTTGTTTGTTTGAGTTTTTTGGTAGAAAAGAGATTTTTAAAAATTATTTCAATGAAAGAAGAGTTCAGAGCCTGAAAGGATGGGTTCCACAGACAGTGCAGGACACATGGGGAGTGATAAGCTCTAGCTGGCTTGCGTAAGACAGTGAATTTGGAAAGCTCTCCCCCAGCTTCTAGATAAGAGATTTCCTCTCGAAGGCAGTGACAAACACCATCCAGACTAATTGTAGCTCTTTGCTTAGCAGCACATCACTTATAGTGACAAACAGCAGACAGAAACTCCACCGGCAGGCATCACTGCTGAACACACTGTATGTCTCCTGACCTGCAGTGAATGCAGTCTGGACATAAGTCATTAAAAAAAAAAAAAAAGTAGAACCATTAAAGGATTTTAAAAAAACACAAACCACAAAAAAAACATCCCAAAAAACAAAATACCCTTTATGATTTACCTGATTTGTAAAAGCAGAATTTCTGTGGCTCAGTTTCCCCATAACAGAAATCCTTAAACTATCAACAAGTCACTTGCTAAGAGCATGGTGCAGCAGGAACAGAAAGACAACCCATACTTAAGAAACCTCATCAAAAAAGCCATCTCAGCAGCCACCAGAAAATCCTGTTTGATGAGGATATAAACTATTAGCCTACATTATGCATTCCAAAGAGTAAGGATAGCTTTTCCTTACTCTTTAATTTTTCCCTCTTTTTTGGAAAATAAAGCAAGATGTGTATTGAAGAACAGGAGTATCTTTCTCCTGTGTTACTTGTTTGCCTATTTCTTCCATGTTACAGGATCCTGCCCTCATGGTTACATACATTCCACGCTGACTTGATCCATTCTGTCTCCTCATGGCCCCTCTGTGGAGTCTGGGATACACCCTGCTTGGGATGTGATGCGATAAAGGACAGAAGTAGTCTAGGTATGCTTGAACATTCTATGCTCAGGAGAAAGACCAGATCAGACCAGTTCTTTTCCAAGAGCCTTTCACACCATTATTTCATGCACTATGATATTTGTCAGCGAGTTCTTACTAATAAACAGTACATTTTTGTTGTGTCTCCCATGCAACACAACTAATCACAGTGGAATAAAGGGTAGAGTAGCCTCCTAATGATAATGTTAGATGCCTAAGTGTGCTGTGCTGCAAGGCATGGAGGAGGAAGAAGTGGATAAGCCTCCTCCCTTTGTTGCCCTAAGTAGGTGATGAGAAACAAGTAAGCTCATTTTACCTATGTTTAAACTTAACAGCATCACCTTAAAAAGTCACTTTCACCTGGAGAGCAGGACAGTTATATCCAGGCTAACTTATTTTTATTTCAGCCCCTAAATTATGTCTACATTTTCATCCTAATACAATTTCTCTTTTCTTTTTTTTTCTTTTGATGGTTGAAACCTGTGCACTGGGTCCATATGCCCCCAGAACAGTTCTGCCTTTGAATGTGGACAGGGTCTCTGGTGAGCAGACCCACTCATGATGATTGTTCATATGCAAGAAGAAAAAGCAAAGCTTTTAGATAGTGACAGAAGAACTATTCTAAGCCCAGCAAGAATCAGTGTGAACCTTCACCCACCCTGGACACTGGCTGCACTTAGCTACTGGCTGCACTTAGCCAGGTGACATTCAGCATTTCTGAGAGCCCTGAAGGTGGAGAAAGGCAGCACTGACATGGAGGCAGGACTTGTGCAGTGTGTTGGAATGGAGAACATCACGAAACAAAACAAAACTGCTTCCCACTCAGACAAGAAAAATGACAGGATTTTGAAATTCCTGGACATTCCCCACAGACTTTACCCAGAAGTATATCAAAGTTTGTTTTGGACTAACAGCTACATGTCATTGAAAAATTACTTTTTCCCCCCCAGATAATTTATAGAGTATCCAGGAGTGACCTGTCGTCATGATCTCTGCCTTGAAAGCAAAATAAAAGCAAACAATAAAGAGTTTTGCATGGATTTATGCTGAGATCCAGCCCTTAATTAAGCTGTCCAGGAGCTGCCGAGTATCCAGTCTGCTCTTAGGGATGATGGCATAAATCCAGAGTAAGCCTAGAGAAGTGAAAAGTGCAAGTCCTAGTTGAAGAGATTATTTCTAGAACTAGGAGATAAGTCACAACATCAAAATCCATTTGAACCCAGAGAACCTTGCTCAGGGAGGGTGACAGATTCATCTGGACTGTATCTATCTGTTGTGGTTTTAGTAGAGGGGAGGGGGCCATAAAGATGGCTCCTGTGAGAAGTTTCTGGAATTCTTCACCATTTCCAGCAGAGCCAATCTCTGATGGTTCTGAAGATGATGGACATGTCACTGGCCATGTTTGGGCCAATTAGAAAGGTTAGTTACGCCTCTGTGATGACATATTTAAGGAAAAATCAAAACAAAATGTACATGCAGCTGCTTTTAGTTAGAGAAGGAGGAGGATGTGAGAACATGTGAGGGAAAACAACATGAAGACACCAAGGTCAGTGGAGAAGGAGGGAGAGGAGGTGCCCCAGGCTCTGGAGCTGCGATTCCTCTGCAGGCCGTGGTGAGCCCATGGTGAGGCGGGGTGTCCCCCCTGCAGTCCATGGGGTCCATGAGGGATGCAGAGCCACCCGCAGTCCATGGGTGAGGTGCCAACATTGGAGCGGGGAGATGTCGGAAGCCGCAGCAGCCATGGATGCCAGAAGAAGCCGCAGGAGCCGTAGATGCCAAGAGAAGCCGTAGCAGGTGCAGCCCAGTGAGAGACAGAGACTGAGATAAAAGTCCCGCAGTTTGTGAAGGAGGTGACCACGCTGAAGCGGGTGGATGTCGGAGGAAACTGCAGTCCAGGTGGGAGACCCGGTTGGAGAGAGAGGGGCCCCCTGCTTCCATGCTGGAGCAGTTTGTCCTTGGAGGACTGCATTCCATGGACAAGAAAAACCACGCCACAGAGGTTCACAGAGAACTGTCTTTCGTGGGAGGGACCCCACGGCAAAAGCAGAGGAGAAAACTCCTCTCCCCAAGCAGGGGAAGAAGATCTTGGAAATGGACTGACCTGAACCCCCACACCCTGCCCCCCTTGCACTGTTGGTGGGAGGGAGGGAGGGGTGGGGAGTGGAAAGAAGGGTGTCTTTTTAAAGGTTTAGTTTATTTCTCATATCCTCCTTCTAACTCAGGTAGTAATAAATTTCACTTTTGCAACTTTAAGCTGAGCCTGGTTTGTCCTTGGAGCGTTTTCTCCCAGTTCCTTATCTCAACTCATAGACCTCTGAGTTAATTCCCTCAATTTTTTTCCCCTCTCCTTCCCTCCTTTGCCCAGCTGTGGCAGGGGAGGGAACGAGTGAGCGGCTGCCATGGGTGCCTGGCACTTAGCCAGGATCAAAACCACAACACTATCCCATTGATTTGCTTGCAGCACTAATAATTTGCCTTTGGAAAAGCTGCAAGCCATCTATGTATGAATCTGTTTTCTAGTCCTGTGTCATTTGTGCAACAGAGAGCAATCCAGCAGAGCACAGTCACCTTAACAAAGAGCAAAATTGTTGTGAGAAAGAGCTTTACACAATCTCAATTAACCAGTATGAGGAAGACAAGCAACAGAGACAAAATTCAGTATAACACAAGTGCAATTGGTGAATTCCACCCCCTGATGGCCCTTCTTGCTTCAAATGGCAGCACAGATTTAAGCAGAGGTACTGGCTAAGTGCAAGGTGTTAGTTCTAGCTTGAGAGATCTGCCTTTCAGAGAGCTTGCACTCAGTTGTGTGAAGCACTTTTCTTGTTCTGGAAAGAGATCTCTATATCTATCCTACATTAAGTAAAATGTCTATTTTTTTGTGGGGGAAACCCATCAGCTCTACATTTTCAGGACTGTGGTACAATAGGCTGCACCCCAGACACTGAGTCTGTGTCCAACCTCATCCAAATAGCAAAAAAGTTAGTACTGCTTTCCCTGGTGCCTGGGCAATGATTAACAATGCTCAAGCTGTCTCACTGGGACACCTGCAGATAACCACCTGAGATAGATCAGCACAGGAAACCATTTCCACACAGTGTGAACATGCAGGTGGTGTGCAATGTAAGGAGCATGATTATTATCCCTTTTCTAGCTAACTGTTCTGGGCCCCCTACATGATGTCTGCATAGTTGAAATGTCATCACTTAGCCAGATGTTGAAGTCACATCTATCTAAATCCAGCTGGATATATGGAAAGTATTGTCTATTTTGACAGGCATAAATCAAGGGGCATTTCTATGAATAAGGGATTATTACTAAATCATGCACTTTCTATTAATAGATCCCTATTAATGCTATTAATGCTGCAGGTGTGAGTAGTAACTGCTCTTTGAAGCATTACTTAATCAACCCTTTTGCAAATCCCCATAATCTAGCTCTCATAAAAATACATGGATTATTGATTGAGAGGACCTTTGGGATCCCTAAAACGGGGTTCGGCTCAGATGCCTGTGCAGCGCAGGAGACGCACTACAGATCACTGCCTGGAATGTCTGCCAGCTGTTTGCAGTTTCATGCATAGTGTGTCTTGGAAATAATAAAAGAGGCGGGGGTGGAGGGGAGGTCATTCCCATCCAGGAAGACCAGGCTCAAGTAGAGGAAGGAGAAGGAGGACCATTAGTAATAGCTGGAGAGGTTGAAGGTGCAGAGGTTACAGGGTGGGCTACTTTTCCCTCTCTGGGAAATTTGTGATAGTGAAAATAGAGAGCAAGCAGATCTAATACATGTCAAATTATCCTCAAAACTAACACACAGCACCCAGTCTGGTCTGCAATATCCTTGCAAAGCATACAAGCAATCGGGACAAGAAATGTGCTGGGCACAAGGTAGCTAGGAAGTTAAATCAACATTTAAGAAACACAAGAAGAGCCTTAAATAATAGATTATTCCCAACTACCCAGTGTTGATATTTACGGATTACATCTGCAAAGCTTAGTGCTGGTGAGAACAGAGCAGGTGAAGCTAAAACACACCCATTCTCCCTGCTTAGCAGAGCCTTGGTGTTGAGATCTACTTGGCTCAGGACTGCAGAAGTTCAGGGCCATTTCAGTGGGGCTTGGGCAGAATGCTTTTGCTTAAGGGTGGGCTAAAGCCATTCTGTGTGGGCTAGAGATCCAGAGGTACTTCAGGTGTCAAGAATCAAGTGAAGTTTTATGCAGAATAAAAACAAAGCCAGCAAGTAACACACCCTGCAGAGTCCCATGCTCACAACACTACTCTGCTTCCTGAGCTGCTCATGCACTGCTGGCTGGGGGCCCACTCCACAATAAACAATGAGGAGCTTAAGAAACTCTGAAGAGGTATCCTTGGAACTGTAATTCACCCTATTTCACGGGCACCTTTGGCAATCCATAGTCCCAGGCATAGATATTTTTCGGTTCAATTCAGTTGCTGCATAAACTCCACCTCACCAGGCTGAGCAGAGCGGTGCCCTTGCATCATACTGCTTTTGGCTGGAATCTCTGAACGACGTGTTTTGCAATTTCCCTGGCTGGGCCAGGAGGGACCATGGCTCTGCAGCCTGGTACTACAGAGTGGGAGAGAGAGAGGATCCCCACACACCTCTCCTTTCAGGGGAGGCTGAAAAATGGAAAATGCATAAACAGGACATTAATCAATCACGTCACACTCTTCAGAAAGTACTGGAAGGTGAAGAAATTTTCTCAACAAGGATGGATAAGAACAAAAATCAATCCTTCACAGAAGTGCCTGATAAAGTACTCTTTTCCAAGGTGCCACCATCTGTTCTGTGTTATAGGGAATAACCTTAATGTTATTACATTACAGGATTATTAATATACAGTAGTGTGTTAAATCTCAACCAAATGTACCAAGTGCAAGAGACACACATAATATCACCCATGGCTGGAACAACAAACACAGTTCAGGAAAGTGCTTCTGTGGGGGTGCGGGACTTGCTAAAGCTGCTTAAAGGTATGCACATTGCTAGTGGCTGCGCTGAATGGACTAGTTTTCTTAAGCTATGGCTCCATAGTCAAATTCTCCCACTCCAATTCTCCAGCCTTCCACAGGGAAAGGGTATTAGGGCTTGATTTCATGTGCATCACCAAACTGCAGCTCGTTCAGCAGACTGGTGCCTTACTGACCATGTACAGCACCCCATGGCTTTTTTCTTTCAAGAGGACCAGTCTGAATAAACAAGTATCTTTCGACAAGGCAAGGAACATTGCTGCTCTACTGTGCAGCTCTGTCAGATTTCTGCACCAGAGGGAGAATGGAAAAGATGTGGAAGTGCTTTCACGCTGTACCCCAATTCTTAGGAGAGTTCAACTCTTCATTTGTATTATAGTACACATAAAAACCCCCCATGACCAACAGAAAAAAAGGTGACAGAATGTACAGCTGTCATCCTAATGTTTCTGGTTTTTCTTTACACTCCTGATGTGGGTTTTTTTCCTGTTCCTTTTCCACTTTTGCCTTGAACCTTGGAAGATGAACAGCTAGGCTTTCTCAGTTAACTTTCCCAAATCATCTTGGAGCAATTGGAGGTTTTTCCCTTCACATCCTAATTAAGGGTATATCAGTGTCCCATTGAGACTGAGGCAGTTAACAAACACCATCCGGCAGGTCACTTATAAACTATTTGCCCTGAGATTGAGGGCAAACTCTGGTGAATTCCCAAGGAAAGAATCAAATGAACCTGTTAATGAGTGGAGCATTAGGAGGAAGAAAAAAATAAGGCAGGATCTGGAGTCTTAAGGAAATGTAGGAAATAAAGTTTTGTTTATCTAATGGTTTTACTGGTGTCAATGCACAGGACTCCCCCTCCATTTTAAAGTAGTTTTTTGCAAACAAAAGATTCAGTTGCAGATAAGCTTTGGGACTTGACTTTTACATGAGACACTTGTAAACATTCCTCAAAGATGGAGAGGAAGAAGGATGTGCAGCACATTAATTTCAAATAAAACCTGGCAGCCAGGTTTCCTTATATCATCATCATTATATGAAGCATCAAAATGAGCTTTAGTCCCACCTTAGCCTGTTTAAATTCTCTATTTATTAAACTGGATCCTTTGCCCTGGCAATATTTAAATTAAGGTCTTTACCACAATTTTTAAAAAACCCACCACCCTAGCCTGAAAAGTAGCTCTTGGGACATTGCCAGCCTATAAGACATTTTGTAAGAGCCTAATATAGTGAAATTTTAATAGAAGATCCAGAGAAGATCTCCAGTGTTAGTTCACCTGTCTGTGAAATGACTCAAGGATCAGAAAAAAACACTGTACTTCTAGGAAAAAAGAAACAAAACCAAAAACCTAAAATGCATCCAAAAATTCACTTGCTGTCTAAAAGCAACTAGGCTGGCTTTTGTGTCTGTGCCTGTGAGTGGGCTTAGCCTTCACTCTGAGCTGCCTTAGGATGGGGACAGTATTTTTAACTTAGAATTCCCTTATTTATAATTCTTATAATAATTCTTCATTATTTGTCTTAAAGCCTGACATATAGCACAGCCAAAAGCTGTACTGCAATAACACAAAAATTGGTCCAAAACTAGAAAAAGTCTGACCTGAATACAGCTGCATGATTAATGTTCTTTGAGATGAGAATGAAAAAACAGATGCTTAAAAAACCCAGTCAATTTCTAAAAATAATTAATGTTTTAGTTAAAGTATGGGAAAGATCACTTAAAAATATTTTATCAGAGCTTGTACTACAGGTAAAGGAAAGGATCCTACATTGTCCTAATGTTGTTTTCTGTTTATCTGCAGAAAACCTTTGACAGGATCTCCACTGGCATTCTTTGTCTCTGTTTTTGTTAGAAGGAGACCAAAAGCACGACATACTGTTTTTCGCAAGTCTGATGCAGCAATGCAGAGGGGAGGACTCACTGAGGGTCAGAAGCTTTGCAGTGAGGCAGAAAGGAAGCATACAAATGAGATTTTCTCCTTTGTCTGAGTTCTTCTGACACAGAACAAGGGGAAAATTCTTTGATAGCTCACAATTGTCACACAACATTGGTGCTAGAAAACACATCTTGACTTTTCTAAAGCTACAGCCTGACCCATAAAAACTCATGTTTATTATTTTTGCCGAAGCCAGAAGGTCCCCAGAGGAAAGGTAACAAAGAATGGTGGAGAGGTCCCTGGGATGGCTCTCTGATTTGAAACAAGTGAGTATCTAAACTGTACTACTGGTGCTTCCTCTAATTCTGGATTGATAGCCTCTTAGAGACAGGGCATCCTGAAAGTTTTCAGTTTGGCTGTTATCCCCTCCTCCAGGTGGATGGCTTTCAGGTTCTTGTGTCTGTTGAAATGTATTGGTATATCCTGCTCCTCAAAAGAGCTTCCTGTATCCTTTGTGGTGTCCATTAGTAGAGGGCTGACAGACACTGAAGGTGTCTCATCACCTTTCAGCCACCCTGGGGGAGCATTGGTGACAAAGATGGAAATATAAAACAGAGGAGGGCCCCACAATTGCTGTTCCCTGCTGGGCAGTGAGGAATGGGTGCGGTTTGTGTGGATCAAGGAGAAGGCTGTAAATCTGGCATGCTACACACAGTCATGAAGGGCCTCTGAAAGCAAAGGAGAAAGATGACTGGCCTCTGCTTCTTGGCTTTTGTGCCATCCCATGGGAGGTGAAATCACATGAAAGCTGGGATGGTATCCCCCTATGATGACCCTGCTCCCAAAAAATGACACTGCTGATGTACAGTCCTTTCTGTGTCCTCCAGCTATGGCAATATCCATAAACACTAGGCAGCTTCACTGTCAGGGCCACTTCATTGGCAACGTCTTTACAAGCTGATATTTGGCCCATTTCTTTCCCCACCCCACATCTACAGGATATTTTCCACTTACTTCTCTGAAGCCAAGGCTTTTCTTCTTTTAGTGGGGGACACTTCAACAGCAACATTAAATACATTATGGATGAGGACAGCTAGCCAGCAACCAAGAGGAGGGAAAGCTTGATGAAAGGCAGGAAATTGGAATTTAATAAGAAACACAGTAATAAGTTCCTAATGTCCCTGGATCCCCCTTCTCAAGGCCTTACCTGAAGTACAGACAGAGCAGCACTGAAGTCCCTGTATTGACTTTGGGAGACATGAGTGATCCTCATTGGAGTGTCCAATTCTGTAGCCAAGGGATCTAAAATGTCTAGATATTTTTGGTCCCTTATCTCCTGGGCTAACCCATGCCTCCAGTTTTTGGGCCAGAATTCCATGTTCAGTTCCAACATAAGTCAACTGTCTTGACAGAGATATCAGTAGAATTTTCTAGCCATTAATCCCAGCGGAATTGCTCCATATCTTCTTACAACACTCACATGACTATGTAAGTGCAACACCAAGGTACAAGAATTAGCCAGCTGGCCCCTGCCAAGGCTCATCTGGTTTCTTTGTCTCACGGTGACCAGACCGAGCTGCCTGGGAGGAAAACTGGTTTCTACCATAGCCCTGGTATCTACCATAAGTTACCCCCATGACTTGATATGGTACAGTGGAGGTTGAAGAGGATTTTCACTTCCTCATGTTGTCCTATTCCTATTTCTGAATTTTACCCACAATTCAAAACATCAAGGGAACTTTCAAAGCAACAATCTCTATTTCACAATGTCGTGCTAAATCAAACATATGTAGACCAAAAACCTAATAAAAAAACTATGAGGAGTTTTAATCAGAGGAGTATATTGAAATGTAGATAGTAAAACTGCCATAACTAACTGCAGATGCTAAAGAAACTATAAAGCTGCAGTCAGCATGATTTGCCACATTACTGTGTTAGAGCAAAGACTGACTATAGTTTTACTATTTGACTTAATAAACTGGCTTTTTTATTTTATAATGCACCAAGTTGCTGTAGTTTTACTACAGTAAATACAATTCAACCATAGTTTAAAGAGAGATGCTGTTTTCATTTGCTTTTTTAATACACACTGTAAAGCTGGGAGAAGTACTTTGGTAACACTTCTTCTATGCCCTTCTTTTGTTTTCCCCTTAACTTTGTGTTTGAATATATGGTTTCTGTTTTCAACTATTTTGCATTTTGTTTGTGTTTTCCTTGAAATAGGAAATCATCATTGATTTTTGCAAGTATGAGGGTTTGATATTTGACACAGAAAACAGTAACAACATTTAGATTCCACTTTCAGACAGATATGAATGTTTCTGCATTTGAAATACAATGTATTTTGCCCAATTCTCACTCCGATGTTTCTATATGAGAGGTATATATTGCTGAGTAGTGGTCATTTGGTCCATCTGGAAATCACCATACTTAGAGACAGAAGGATGAGCTTTGAGGGATGCCTGGTTTTCCTTATGGTGTTATATTTGTATACTCAGCTTAGCTCTTTCCCTCTGTGCTTGCTTTCTTTCCCTTCATACACCCACCCAGAGAGCAGCAGTGTGATGTTCCCTGGTAATTATGTGCTGGTGCCAGACTGACAGTCATAGAAACCACAGAAACAGAAAAATATGTAGATCTTACTTTCCTGCTCCCAGAGGCTAGGATGACATAGCTCCAGCATGGATGGGGAGAAAGCAATTTGTTAAAAAAAAAAAAAAAATCACTTTTATCATCAAACTAATGCCAACTGACAGTGATTTTCTCCATGTGTCATTGTTAATTGTATTCTTACTGCTTTACATGTGAATATACATCTCAGTAGTCAGCCCCTGCAGCCAAGGAATATTACAATAAACCCCAGGCCCGTGACACTCCTTCAGGCTGGGGTATTAACAGGAGCATTTAAAGGATTCAATTTTCTTGTATGCACACACACACGTGCTAAACTTTAGTATTGTGTGTTGGGTCTCCCTCTTCTCCAGCAGCAATTCACAGCAGCTCCTGTGGTTCAGGAGCACCACAGACACCACACACCCCTCATCCTGCCACCAGACATGCCCTCTGTAGCATGGGAGATAGTCTGCTTGGATTTCTTACTCACACAATCACAACTTAGCAAGGAAATCCTGGTACAAACAGCCAGAAATCCAAGTGTGTCCTTGATTCCATGTGCACTGTTTCAAAGGCATTTGGATAAAACTGAGGGTTGACTTACCTGTTTTCCTCACTATTTCTCCCTAAAACTGTCACTGGTAAATTTTATAGCTGGCCAAAAAATAAAGATTTTAAATACATCCCTTTTTTTTCTGCCTTTTTTTTTTTTTAATTAACAAAGACAAGTGGGAGTAGTTTGGTTTTTTTTAAATAGTACTTGGTGTCATTTATTGCCAGTGCAATGCACAGCCACAGGAAACTGAGCTGACTTTGATTTGAACAAAGACAGTTGACTTGAGCAGTCAATGCCATTGTAGGAAAGCTCTGGTCCAAACCCAAACTCTGCCACTGAAACCAGCTCTATCCTTGATCAAATGCGAGCAAAAAACTCAAAACTCAGAGAAGTTTTGGATGCAGGCAAATTCAAAGCCAGATATCAAGTTCCTGCGAAAAAAGGAAGATAGAACACTGTAACCATCATTCCTCTCACTCCTTTCAGCTGAAATGCTTGGGGGAAATCAATCTTTGGATCAAAATCTATGAATTTAACTTTGCGTCTTGCATGTCAACTGTGATACTTAGTCTTCACATCTTCTCCACTATAAGCAAATGAATCCTGTGGCTTTGAATGTCATTGCATCAAGTCAGGCTGACTACTGAGAAGCAAACACCACCAGCAGCAGAAGCAAAATAGGCATAGCAGAGCCACTAAATATTTAGCCATATTCCGTCCACCTTTGTCATTTTTGCTTCCTTCCTCAGTCATCCTTCCCTTAACAGCTCAGAAAAACCTGGCAGCTATTTTAGGTGTCCCACTGTTATCACCGAGATGCAATCCCTGCTAAACCAACTATTTCCAATACATTGCCAAGTAAACCCTGGGCTGACCTTTGACTTCATCATCTGAAATATGACCATAAAAATAATGAGCCTGTAAACTGCTTTTGGCAATTATGCTGCTGCTGGAATGAAAGGACGTTGTCATTAGCATGCAGCTTATGAACCCCAGCTTGCTGGTCCTGGCAGGCAGCCAGCCTGGGAAACCGAGCCGGCCTTAAAGCTGACACAGGTTCAATGGGATAATTAGGCAGCTTTTTTGTTTGAGTTTGTTGATATAAATGTGGTAGAGATTAGCCTTTTCCCCCTCAGCTCTGGGTAATGGTCAGGGCTAACAGGTGTCAGGCTAATGGTGGTGCGGGAAATTAATACTTGGTTTCCTGGTACCTTCCTTTGTTGTTTTTCCCCACAGAGGAATTCCTTCAAATCTTCTAGCACTTTGCAAGCACCTTCCCTCCCTCCCTCCTTCCCCCTTCTTATTTACCTTTACCCAAAACATTTCATCAAGAAGACCATGCCACAGAGTCACATACAAAAAATCTGGGAAGTGCTGACTGGAAAATAAATTACCATCAATCACATTGGTCAATCAGCCTTCCATTTATTAGGTTGAGGAACAAAACTTAAATTTTCAAACAGCAATGGGCCAGATCTTTTTTTGAAGTTCATGGGAAATCTCCAGGGAAATGAGCCAAAGCAGAATAAAGGACACCCAAAACATCACATGGCTCTGAACAAACTACAGTACCACTTATAAAAGCGTTTGGGTCACTTAAACATCTGGTTATCTTAAGCAACTTGGAACAGGGTTCTTGGCACTCAGGAGGAATTGAAAATGCCAGATCACCTAACAGCTCTCTTTAAGTCCTTAAAGCAGAGTCTATCTGTGCTTTATGTCAAAGTAAGTGAGACAACAAGAGAAATGGTGAGCATGCCTCTGCACACGCTGTAGCCAGCCAATAGCCCATGCAGAAAGCAAGCTTTCATACTCATTTTACTCATACACACTGCCTTTTATCTCGAGGGTTGCCAAAGCACTGCAAAGGGACAGCGAGGCCCTATACCAAAGTCAGTTTGCCCATCCCCAAAATGGAGCTACTTCTGGGGAGAGACCTGCAAACTAGTGCATCAAACACACATGGCAGCTTAGACGGGAGAGGTAAAAGCCATATGAAAGGATATTTTCCTGGTAATGTGCCATTGTTTGTGCAGTACATGGTAGTAGGTAGCCTTTCAATTAAAAGAAAACACAGCAGGGAGGACAAAACCCCCATTCTGCTACGACGTGGCAGAGACCCACCAGCAGCACCATCTGCTGAACCTCATGGTGGTCTCAATAATTGTGCAGGCTTTTCCTTCCCTGCTTTCCCTCTGTTTTTTCTTTTTCCTCATTAGTATTCCCTTTTCTCAAGACCTACCACCCTGTCCTTTGGGTCCACACTCTGCACCCACTTTCTGGAACACACAAACCACTTGATTTCCTGCTTCCTTTCTCATCACAACAACCTGATTCTCTCCTGACTTGTCCTGTGCCTCATCAATTTTCTGCTTCAAAGAGCAGCCAGTCCACAAGTCAGCACCTAGGCATAAAGGTCATACTTTTTTCCTTGCTCCCCATGGGATGCTGTAGGGACACTGTCCCTTTCAGCCCCTTCATTTAGCAAAGGAGGTCACCTTCCCAGGGGTGCTGCTTTCTCCGATTTGCCAGAGGCACAAAAGTGCACATCTAAGCTGGGAAGGATGAGGACTGCTGTAGCCCAGCTTCAGTCCTGCCTGCCTGTAGAAGAGAGGTGTTCATGCTTTACAAAGCCTCTTGACAATACAAAGTGGACGAGTCACCAGACGGAGGTTGTGTCTGAACTTTCATTAAAGGCATTTCTTGGAAACCTGCTGGTCTTAGCTTGGGCCACTGGTGCAGCCATGAAGCCATGGAACTCAGCCCAGGCCACATATTTCCCAGCTGTGCAGGCCCATACACAGCATTTCATGAGTTGTGCCCTGCCCAGACCACCAAGCTGGAAGTCTGACAAGGCCATATTCATCTGTAATGTGGTCACAGCAATTTAAACCTACCTATACCATGAGAACCACGAAGAAGTCAAAGTATGGGGCATAGGAAAAAAGAAGCTAAGAGATATTTTGCTGCCTGCCTTGCCCCCAAGACTTCTGCGAAGAAAAGAGAGCTAATACAAGCCCCTCCTTCAACAGCTGAAAGTGAAGATCCACTGGCTGGAATTTGGGAGTCGGCAAACCTTTCAGCGGGAGGTAAACTGTAAGCTTTTAATGACATGAATAAGTTACTTGGATCACATTACTATGGCAAATTCTCCATTTGTTGGAGTCTCTAACTGAAGAGCAAATGCATTTCCAATTTGAAATTTCCAATTGAAAACAAATTGTTGGGTTAAAGGCCAGAATCACTGCTTGAAATCTATTGCTTTTGTAATAAAATAGGTCAGAATAGGTAATCACAAGGGCTTACTGCAACCTAAAAGTATATTAATCTATCTATTCCAGGAAACAGCAGTGAAATCATATCATGCCTACAAAGTCCTGTTGCATGCAAGAGTTATATCTGAGTTTGTGCACCACAGCAATATTTGAGCTGTCTCAGCTTTGGACTCATCACCTGAATATGAAAGACTAAAGAAAAAAAAAAAGACAATAACCAACCTCCCTTTGTCAGATTGCCAAAGACTGCAAAATAGAGGCAACACTCATTTTACAGAGATTATGACAGACCCTTACCTTAGCTTTTCTTACTGTGAGTGGCCCAAAAATGAATTCACCATGCAAGTCAAATGGAGAAGGGTGATACTTCATCCTGACGAAGTCTGACACCACGAGAAGATGATACAGCCTGCTCTACAATGGTAAAACCACTGAAAAATCCCATCCATCCCAAAAACCACATGTAGCAAGCAAACAACATTCATTCTATCAGCAACTTTGATTAAACTAAAGTTCCTGCAAAACACAGCTTATTTTTTTTTCCTATTTTTGGAGTGGTTTGAAGTTTTTAAGGCACAAACCTAATTTATTGACAAAGAAGACTGCAATGCCAAGACTTCTGAAAGATATACATCTCCTTCAGATAATTGCCTGTGGTCAAAGTAGTGCTCCAGAATCCAGAGTGGCTGCTATAATGCCTAGGTTGGTCCAAACCGGCCCTGGTTTTGATTTGGGAAGAAGCAAGTAGAACTCTGCAAGCTCCCTAGTCCAAGGCAGCAAAAGGGGCGAGGAGAAACGAGCAAGTAAAACACTTTTGCCAAAGGACACCCAGAAAGTCAAGGGACAGCAGGGCAATACTTTCAAACAGGGAAGTGACAGAGCAAATAGGACTAAGGAGATTCATTGGTGATTCCTGGAGGATGCCAGCAGAAGAGCATTGGCAGGATGACACTTCCAGCATCAAGGTAGTAAGTGGATGAATTAAGGTGGTAGCCTGGCAATGGCACAGCCATCATTCAATAGCAGCCTGCAGCACAGAGGATCCTGACCACCTGCCAGCGATGCAGGCACAGGCTCAGAGTTTGCACCGTGACATTAATTCACATGTAATCAAAGTCTTCCCATAAGAGAAATATCTCTTGCCCCCAGTCACAGAGTGTTATTCATGTGCTGCACATGAATCCTTTGCTTAAGTTAGTGTCCTGCTCTGAATGAGCCCTAACTTGAATTACGACGTCCTATAGGATTCTTGAGTATTTCTGTACTTAGCATATAATTTTAAAAGTCAGTATGAACACAGAGAGAGAGGTACATGCAAAGAACCCATCTGCAGACATAATCAAGGGTCTCCAAAAAATAAAGAGTGTAGAGGAGAGAAAATAGCCAAAACCCCAAATAAAGATTTAAACTCTCATTTCTATTGACTAAAGATGAAAAAAGAAAAAAACCCCCTACCCTAGGTCATCATTAAAAAGTGGATTCCAGGGAGGGAAAATAAAAACATTCAGACTCAAAATTCAAAACATCACTGAAATGTGGAATCTGGAGATGGGAGAGGTCAAAGAGGATTCAGGTCTTGCCCTGGAAAAGTTTGTTGTTACAGACAGAAAGAAAGGGGGGGAAAAGTGAATGTTTGCTGTTTCTTCTAAAACAGAGCCTTTAAGACATCTTTTAGAAGCAGGGTAGTGGGAAGTGTGGGATAGGATTTCACAGCTTTTGGCAGCTGTCTTCTGCCTTCTTTCTCCATGCACAGTGAGAGAAGATTTCTTTCTAAAATATTGGCTAATTCCATGGGGAACAAGGATTCCTCAGGACTAAAACATTTCTGTTGAACTCCCATTTGCACCAGTTCTGCACTGAGGTACATTCAGTTTACTCCACTGGCATCACGCCTCATCTGTACTGACTAAAAAACCAGAACAAAACAACACACCAACATAACAGCCTGGCAAAATCTTTGCAGAAGGTAAGCTGATCTAATGGTTGGGGATTTTTGTTTCTCAGTATGCAAAAAGAGGCAATCACTTGATTGTGAAAAGGATCCAAAGCATCTTCAAAGTAAGTCCTTATATCCCATAAAAACTGCCTCTGTCTGAGCCACTACACAGTCTGTGTGGCTTTTACCTTGCACTAGAAAAAGTGTTTTTCCTTGTTTCACAGAAATCTCCCAACAGCAGGCACAATTGAATAGCCCACCAGTAAGAAAGGGTTAAAAATATTTCCAGATGAGCTCTCTTGTAGATAGCAGTTGAGAAAAATCTATTACAGGATCCTGAATACAGGATACACAACATCAGTAAATTACCCACCCCACACAGAATTCAATACTATTGCAAGGCCTTTCAATTTTCACATCAATTGGGTAAACATAAAGGCTCAAGAAAAGAAGCAATAATTTCTGCTGGGATAGAGGTGGGACTAATGATGACTAATGCACTTGTTATGGTGCATTCTTCAATTAATTCCCCCGGGAGGCAGTGAATCTTGTTATCTAATCTTGCACACACATCCCTAACCTGCACTTATTTTCCATAAGTATGCTAAGCACTTTCTGTGCATAGAGGAAGCCAAAACATGTATGGTTTTCTGTGAGAAAGACAGCTAAGGTATTTCCCTCAGAGGATAGCAGGCATTCTGGGAGGCGAGAAGGAAATTCAAATATAGATATACGGAACAAACATGCCCAGAAGTCTGAAATGGGGTGAATTTGGAACAGGTCATCTAACAGTCACATCAAGACAGGGAGAGATAATTTTCTCTCTGAAGGAAAGCTGAGAGAGCAGATTTTCAGCTAGACCAGGAATAAAGACTAATAGTACTTCCCATAAAATATTCTAACAATGGTTTATGGTTTACAGTGTGACCACTAAAAAAAATAAATGCTTATCATAATTTGTTGAGAGGAAAGTACTGTTCAGGCAGAATATTCTCTGAAGAGATCTTGTAAATCATTACAGTTCATTTGATAATATATTGCCTAATAATAGTTTCCTCTTCCCTCATGCTCCCTTCAGTTGCAGTGATTCATGATGAATTCATAGTACACGATGAAGTCATCCAACAATATCTAAATAACAATCAAAGATACTAGTACTGTTTATTGTTTTGGCTCAAGTGCAAGAAGGACCTAATAACATAAATAATAAATACGTCAATATTTCATAAGTACTGTTCTCTGCAGAAAAAAGTATATATAGGTGAAAAATATTGAAACCAGAGAGGGGATATGCTGTAAATAATAAAACATCATAGATAAAAAATTTGTATTGTGGAGAAATTACTATTTATTGCAGCTGCATGTAGTAACATTTGAACGGTAATATATATAGCTTTAGGCATACAGTCTTTATCTCAGATCAGATTTTAGTCAAACAAGACCAGGAAACTCACTGAATGCTCTTACCATTTGAGCAGGTAATGACAGGTTTGATCCGATCTGGGCAAATCAAATAGAAATGTCACCTAATTGGTGAAAAATTATTACCACTGCTTACATTATGGATAAAGTGCAGCTGTTTAAAATTGGATGGATTCTAAAGCCATACCTGCATATTACTCAAGAGCCTGAATAATTATTAGCTCTGATTTTGCTTGTTCCTGATGTGTGATTTTTCCTGTGAGCAGGACTTTGGTTAGCTAGAAAATATCTACCCTGCAAACTTGTCCTTGCAGAAGTTCATCTGTAATGTGTTTGGGATCTATAGTTCCAGTTTAGAGTCCCATCCCACACAAATACCAAATTGCCTTGATGTTGGCAGGTGCTGAACACTAGGAAGACTGAAATATTGGCATGTCCCATATTGCCAGATTTCAGTCATTCGGCTGTGACAGTTAGGCCACCCTTGCTCATGTTTAGAGAGCCAGGGAAACCTCCACCATGTTTCACCCCTCCTTCCAGTGATCTGCCAAGGCAGAGAGTCAAGAGGGATGAAAGCAGCCTTGGAGGCCAGGCATCCAGCCACGTTTCATCCTATACAGGCATTTGGCATCCAGCTCTTCACCCACATCAGCTCCACAGAGCTTCTCCTCCAGGTGTATGCTCAGACTGCTCCCAGCATTTGAAACGGGCAGTGTTTCAGACTGGCTTTCTGTTCCTACTGGCTTTTCTTTATTAGTAACAATAACCATACACTCAAGCATAAACAGGATATCTATGTATGTGACAGAGTAGGATCTAAACACTCCTAGGCTCTAAGGATAAGAACGTTTTTTAAAACACTGCACACAGACAGGAAAAACATGAATCCCAAATGCCCTCAAAAATAAAAAAAACTACAGCAGCAAATTCAATTTCCAATTTTTTGCAGTACAGCATGAAATAAAGAGGAACCCTTCCCTCGATTTCTTCATTAAGATCAGTCAAAACCTGTGCTTAAAAGACCCTCAGTATTTAGTGCAGAAATGAGATACTCATTAAATGTTTGTTCTTTAAAAACTCTCACTTTGTAAAGGGAATTCAATCTGGTTCTCCTTAGATCCCTATGTTAAAAGGCCTTATGGTGGGTTTCCCATAAGCAACCTCTTAACCATTTCAGCTTGCTGAAAGTATAATGTGGAAAAAAGTACATTTATTTGAAAAACAAATCTTGAAAGTTTAGCCATTAGCCTCAACACCAATAAAATCTTCTGGTTCAGTCTGGAGTCTCTCAGGGGTAAATGTACAGGTGCTAAGTGCTGAGCAGCTGCAGCAAGTGATGAATTTAGGGAATGGTATGAAGTTTAAAAAACAAGATGACCAAATGAGATACATTTTACAATCAAAGCCCAAGCTTATGTTAAAAATTAGAATGCCTTTATAGATGCTTTTGTTTTTCCCCTGAGCCTTCTAAAATCAGTATGGCAGCTAATGCAGAGCTAACAGTCAAAGTATTGAGTACTTCTGGCAAGTTCTGGCTCAGCGAAAAGCTGAAGCAGAAAACATTTGTGTATTATTATTATTTTTAATGTGTGTGGTAAAATAAAAGGAACAAGATTAATGCTCATACCCTACCCATTTACATTAAAGTCTCTTCATCCTACTCCAACAGCGCTAAGAAACTACAGTGAGTGTAAAGAAAATTTGCACTTTGTCCTAACAGCTCCCTTTTTGGCTCCCTTTAAAATGAAGTGGAAAGAAGTAAGGCTAAATCCAAAGAGGAATGTTTGGGTCCATTCTTGAGTTGGCAGTACCTGTTCTAAAGCTAGACAATCAAGTTAAAAGCACAAAGTCATATCTTATATTAGAGACCTTGCAGATATTATCAGGGCCTTATCTTATAGGATTATAGCTAACTGTCAGATCTACAATTCATATTCTTTTCCAAACATTTTTTTCCTCTTATCCTTCCCATTTTTTCATTTCTGCTCCTTTATTTGTCATCTATAATTCTTGTTTTCCACATGAAATCTGATAGCCACCAAAGACAGGAAGCAGAGCTCCTATTTCTTCTTTGCTGCAGGCCTCTGCCAAAGGTATGAAATGGGCTTCACAAGCATGAGGTCACTCTCTCTGCTCTGTGGGAAGGTAAATAATGTTGGGGGTTTGTGTACATGACGTTGGGGTTTTAAAACAGTGACTTCCATGAGCATGGAAGGTCATTCCAGTATATAAGAAACACAGGAACTCCAGTCAAGCCACCGTGCCATGTTCTAAAGACGTGCATTGAAAAGGAGTTCCAGCAGACAGAAAGGCTTTCAAATCCCTTGTCTCTCTTCCCTTATCTCCCAGTGACTCTGAAGAATATAGACATTAGAATATGACATTATAGACATAACCATCCTATCCTTGTTTAGAAAATCAGCCTTTTGGAACATTTCCTCTAACAGAGCCTGCAGGACCAACTGAGCATGCAGTTCCACTGACAAGGAGAGAAAACATCTATTCCCTGATCTTCTTAGCAGTCACTGGATCCCTGCACCAAGAGATGCTTGTATCTGCTGAGGGAGGAGAGCCCAGATCACCAATAACATCTGGATGTTCATATCCATGTGTCTCATTCCAGTAAGGCAATGAACAGAGTGCTTAATGGGAAATTTTGTTTCAGACAGAAAAGAAATTAAGTTAAATTTGATAGCACATCCTGACTATGCTCGCACTTGGTAAAGCCTCAGCTTCAAAGGACAAACTCCCATAGAGGACACAGAAAAGGAAGGTGAACTGGATACAGAGTGATCACAGGAGGCAACATTCCCAAGCAACATGAAACAAACACTGTGTGCTCTGGAGCCATTGTGGGGGTCTACTACGGGCCATCCAACCAGGATAACGACCCCAATGAATGATTCCATAAGGGAGCAAGGGACACCTCCAAAGAAACTGTCCTTGTCCTTAGCGGGGATGTAACTTTCTGGATGTTAACTGGCAATACCAGCCAGCTGGTACAAACTGGTCCAGGAGATTCCCCGAAACAGTCAGGGGAAAACTGCTAGAGACAGAACTTCCATTAGTGTGTCCACAGCAAAGCCACCTCCTTGTGAATCCATACTCAAGGGGAGGGAATCACTCAAGATTTCTAAATGATCCTGATCAAAACAAATGACAAAACTCATGGGGGGTCTGCTAAAACTCACCAAGTTTTATTAGTAAGTTACATACTTGGCATAAAAATAGCTATGGAGTCCCTAGCTTACGCTATCTACACCTGGGAGGGGGTTTGGGAGAAAGGGATAGGGTGAAAGGGAGGGGAGAAAAGAAGAGATGAGTTAAAGAGAGGGAGAGAGAGAGAAAAGAGAGAAAGAAAAGACATCAGCAGTCGTGGTTCCAGGGACTGCCTCCGCTGCTGCCTCAGGGCCTAAAGTGCTGAGACAGCCTGGCACCTCCTGGGCAGCAGCGTCAGTGTCCCACTTGTTCACCAGGCCCAACGGGTTGTGCCAGAGGTTGTAGCTGATACCCTCTTCTCCTTGGGACAGCTCTTTGTCATTGTTTTTGTTCCCTTGGCAGAGCTCCTAGGATCTGTTATCTTGCCCCTGTTTCTCCTCCTGGACCAAGGCTTCACACTGATTTTGGAAGTTTTCTTCCAGGCAGTCTGGCACCTTATGATGACTAGGGATTTCCTCCAGCTTCTGGAGAATTGAGCTGGCTTCCCTGAGCAGTGGCAGTCTGTGCTCTGCACAGGCTGGGAGCCTCATGTTCAGGTTCTGCAGGTGCTCCCTCTGGGACATGGTGCTCAGATTCTCACCAGTCTTTGCATGCACTGGCAGAGAAGTGTCAGTGAGGTCTGGCCTCCTTTGGACGCAGGACACAGCTGGCTCCTGCTCTGACACTTGCCTCTGGCACCATGTCCCTAGAAGCACTGCCCAAGGGAGCTGACACAGGCATGCTGTGTGCCTGCTCCGGCTGTGCTGTTGGCCTCTGGATCCCAGTGGGGACCACACGGGAGACTTGTACAGGGATACAGCTCCTGTACTTGATGTAGGTCTCCTGGGATGTGCAGCAGCCAACCAGGCTCCTGGGCTTCAGCACCTGAGGAGACTCAGTCTTGGAGGTGACACTCAGATCCCTCTCAGTTTTCTCAGGCCCTGGCAGCAGCATGTTGCTGACGTTCTGCCTCATGTGGGGCAATGCTCGTTCTGCATCCTGCTGGTCCAGGGAAGCTGACACAGGCATGCTATGTGCCTGGTCCTGTTGTGCTGTGGGCCGCTGGCTGCGCCTCTGAATCCTGGTGTAGACCGTGCGGGACACTCATACAGGAATAAGGCTCCTGTACTTCACATAGGTCTCCTGGGATGCAGCATGGCCTACCTGGGCCCTTGTCTCCAGCTCCTGAGACATCCCTGTCTCGCAGAGGAATGGCAGTGCTGGGTCCTGCTCTCCCACGGAGGCTGACACTGGCAGGCTGTGTGCCCAGTCCTGCAGGGCACTCGGTCACTGGCTGGGCCTCTGGATCCCAGTGGAGGCCAGGTGGGAGATATGCACAGGAATGTGACTCCTGTACACTGTGTATATGTCGTGAGATGAGATGTGGTGCAGGGCAGAGCTCAAACTCTGAGAGCTTGTGGCTGTGCCCTGCTCATGACGGTTGTCCCGAAAGTTGGGGTTCACCTTCTCCTCCATTGCCGTCTCTGTCATCCTCTGCAGCAGAGCTCTCCAGTGAGCTGCTTCCTCTTGAGGGAGCAGAGCAGCTCTGCTGGGAGAAGATCCCTGTGTGTCAGGGCAGTGACATCCTGCAGTGTCACAATGGCTTCTGTGCTGATGTGGTCCTACATCACCAATGGTCCTTGGAACGCGCCTCTGTCGCAAAGGGCCGCACCCAGCACTCCTAGAAGAGGGGTACCACCTGGAACTTGATGGATCTGCCTGCACAGGGCACAGCTCTTGGACTTTAGACTTGTAGGCCCTGCTGTGCCCTGGCTCCTATGAGGCTCTTGACACAGTCCCACACAATATCCTGATCACCAGATTGGAGATCCCTGGCTTTGAAGGCTGGGCTATTTGGTGCATGAGGCATTAATCCAGATGAATGCAGCCAGAAGGCTGTGGTCAGTAGCTCCATGTCCAGGTGGAGATGAGGAGTGTCCCTCAGGACTCTGCCATGGGACTGGGGTTCTTCAATGTCTTTCTGAATGACACAGAGCAGAAAGTGGGATCAAGCACACCATCAGCACCTTTACAGCTGACAGGAAGCTGAGTGGGACAGATGACACAAGCTAAGGAAGGGACTATCCAGAGGGAGCTGGACAAGCTTGAGAAGTGGGACTGCAAGAACCCTGTGAGACCCAAGAAGTTCAAGTGCCTGCCCCTGGGACTGGGCAATTCAAGAATTACCGAGGCTGGAAAAGACCTTTCAGATCTTCTAGTTCAACTGTCAACCCAACACCACCACAATCACTTCTACCACATATCCCCAAGTGGTACATCCAGTGTCCTCTGAATTTTCACTTTTTCCTGATCAGATTTTGCCTTGCCAGAATGGCATAAAGCATCTTTAGTGTTAGCCACTTTCTTATCCTGTAAATAAGACATCATCAGATTCAATTAAATGTATCTATGCTGGTGCAATATTAGCCACAAAGTGATGTAGAAATAATCTGGCTTCCAGACCTGAAAATTTGCAGATGTAAACATTACATTATCATAGTTTAAAGTCCAACTAGTGAGTCAGTCCATCCATCCATGCAGAAACTCTCCCTGTGGAGGTCTGTGGGCACCTGCATGGAACTCAGAGCCCTTTCCCCCTCTGCACTGGTCTATAGAAGAGGGGGTGCTTCACTCAGCTCATGTTGCTGGAAATGAGTAAAGGTTCCTCAGCAGTCTTCTGAGTTGCACAGCTATTTCAACTGGAGCCATGATGCAGGGCCATGGCTTTTTGCAGAACAGCATGGCATCTGTGGGAGGGCAAGAAGCCCTGCCACAGTACCAGAGGAAAATCCTGTACTTGGATGTGCTGAGAGAATAGAAAGTAACTCAAGAACAAGTTATCATGTTTTGTTAGAAAATCAAGCTCAGGGTGAGTCTTTCCTAGAATGTCTCTTGAGGCAGAGTAACTTGTTTGTCTATTTGTTGAATAACATCCTCACAGTAGCACAAATGGGAAACCTTATACCTTTCCCCCTATTTAAACACCTGCCTCTGTTACCTACATGTCAGACTCACCCTGAAATTTCCTCCAAGATGTGTGTGGCCCCTGGCAACACCACAACACGGTGCAGTTGACAGAAGTGCTCCTTCCAGAGAAGCAGGAACCAGGCCAGTTTTGAAGCAAAAAACATGTATTAAAAACAACAGTCTTCCTTTAAAAATGATCAATCTAAATGTACATATTGGACCAGCCATTACCAATGTTTTGCTTTTGTTTTTCTTACAAGAAAAATTAAGCAGTTCATGTAATGAATTAGTGATTTTCTCTTCCATCATTAAGTAATTTCTAGAAAGAAAAAAAATACTCCAAGGCCAACTGTATATTTATCATGTTCAGTGCAAAATAAATCCCATACCAGGTCTTCCATCCTAGGCTTCCCAAGCTCTTTTACACGCTTTATAAACACTATTAATCATGCAGAACCTGTCGGCAGTGTTAGCAGAGCACATAATGTATTTGGAATATTTGCAGCATAACAGCTTTGAATGTAAAGGTCACAATTTCTACATTAACTCCATCAAAATAATTGGGTAATTTTCCTTTAAAAACACACAATACAGTTTCTCCCGGAGATCCCATGTGGCAGCTGAATCTGACATCTGTGAAAGAAAGCATGGAGCTGCATGTATAGTATCACAAAGCTGCATGGAGGATCAAAAGAATGTATTCGCTTATGTTAGCTTCCAAACAGAGGAATGTCAAACCCAGGAATTACACCAATGCATCCAAGTCAAGCCCATGCAAGTGAAGCATTTTTTGCAGGAATGCTATAGCCCTTCTCCGTCGGCAAGTGGGATCCAGCTGGTGTGCAGAGCGCCTGAGGAGTTACTGTGGCTGAATAAAGCCCCCTTCCTTCCTCCTCTTCCTTCTGGGAGCACTGTAGTTCTCCTCCACTGGGCACAGGAGCTGACCTCCTCTGAAGGCACGCCAGCACCACTAATCAACTGGCGGGGAAGCTGTCAGCATGTCCTCTTCGCGTCTCCTGCAGCCCTTTCAGCTCTGCCTGTCGCATGACCCAGGGTTGCACCTCAGCCTTGTGCTTCTCTCTACAAAACCTTCCCTCCGACTCTACTAAGCTGATGGTCAGCCACAGATACACAGTCCTCTCATAACTAGAACAGTAACAGTACCAAAAAAAGGGATCGTCTGTCTCATCCACCCTTGCTGGCACAAATCTCTACCCTAGTCCTTCTGGCCACTCTATTGCTGACAGTGGCCTCCTTGGCCACCTGGGCACATGCTGGCACATGTTCAGCCACTGTCAACCAGCACCCCCACATCCTTTTCCACTAGGCAGCTTTCCAGCCACTCTGCCTCCAGCCTGTAGCGCTGCGTGGGGTTATTGTGGCAGATCTGCAGGTAGAAGGGTGCAAAGATCACCAGACAAAGTCAGTAATATCACAAATGAAGAAACACACAAGCACTTTTACCTAACAGCTAAGGCCATTACTACCAACACCAAGATCTCTGCAAACAAGATAAGCAGAACCAGAGGCCTCCCAGTACTGCAGAATTCTACTTGTCTGAAGACATAAGTCCTTTATGTAGTCATCCATGTAAGATACATTATTTTGTGTAGCCAGTTGTCAATATGATAAATTAATTCCAGCCAGTGGGCCAGTTTTGAATTTTCCCAGATTTGTTATCCTGGAGACTGGAAGATGCCTCTTACTTGGAGCCTCCTACAGCAAACGATTTTCATGTGCTGGTTGCTTCAAGCAGTGGTGTGAACCCTGTCCTTCGCAATCAGACAGCCATCTTCCTCTAGCTTTAAAATAATTCCTTTCATGATGACTTTTGAGAGGCCACGCCAACATGCAACACGAACCCCTCAGAGCCAAGTCAGCATATGTGTTACCATGGGTTGGAGCCATGGAGAAATATATCGTCCACTGTTTGTGCTCTGAACTGAGAGTTTTACAGCATTGGGAATATAAACCTGTCTGAATGAGCTTATGTTAGAGAGGAGAGTCAAAACATCCAGCCCATCAGATGATCAGCGCTATTGATAGAATCTTCATGGAGTTATAAGTTATAAAGTCCCTTAAATCTTGTCCAAATGGTGGACTGGAAAATTCATCAAGTCTGTTGTACCCAGGGAAAAATCTAGAAATAGATTCTTTCATCAGCACTGAATTCTCATCCAAAGGCAAAGTGGTGGTTTTGAATTTCTTGGTGTCCTCATCCCTAGATAAGGTCACCATGTCCTCCTTGGCACTGCAATTTTTCCCTTCCTAGCAACGGGCTAGGCCAAGTTGCTCTTATGCTGGCCTTACATGGCATGGTAGGAGAAAAAGTGCTTTAGTTCACTGACATTTGTTTAATTGTTGTCACTTTAATGAGTGCTGATAGCTTAGATTATGCAGAGGAAATAGCTGCCTAGTATAACTGGCGTTTGGCCACCAAGTTGTTTTCAAACAGTGTTGGCTTGCTTCGACCATTAGCCAAACCCAAATCCCAGTCAGAGGGAGGGATGAGGCTCTGCATTTTACTGTTCAAACCTTATATTGCCCATGGACCATTCTTAAGCCATAAAACTATATCTTGCAAAGGCACCCAGATGGGGCAACAGGAGTATGATCCAACATATTGGGAAGGAGATATGGGGAGTGATCTGTTCAGGAGATTTTCTTCATAATGGCAGATTGCAGGTGCTGCTCACCCTACCAAAATCATGGTGAAGGGCTGCCATTTGGCCTCCCTGGCAAGCTCTACTGAGCACTAACACAAAGCCAAGACACTAAGCACAAAATCCTGGGCCCACAAAAGGAAGTGGCAACCATTCCCTCCCGGCATCCAGCCTCAGAGGCAGAGTTTTGGCTTCAGGCTCTCTCATTAGCTCAGCAAATTATCTCAAACCAGGAGGTCCCACTACATTTCCCAGGTTTCCAACCTGCACTGAAGCAGCACGTTTCTACCCCTGTGTGAGCTGCTCAGAGGTGAAGGGCTGAAAAACCTGGCTGAGCACTCATGATTCCTGTTGTGCTCCTCTTGCCCAAAGCAGAAAGGAGAATGCTGAAGCTGGGACTGCACAAGGGGGCTAGTACTTCTGATAAATATGATAAAAGCCGCCCCAGCAATCAGTAAACAGTGGTATAATTAGCAAATGTTTTTCTATTTACTTCCTTTAATATGCAATAGGGGGAAATGAAATAAAATGTCAAGGACTTCATCAAACAGATGGTTCTGCACTTATTATTTTTCTCCGCCGTATTGTTTGCGTCAACTAAAGAAGAAACTCCTTTACGAAGTGTGACTCATGGATTCCTGGGAAGCTGCATTCTCAGCAGGGGGAGGACAGCAGGGAAGGACAGGAAAGGGGAGGGAAGAGGACTCAGCTCATGAGCTTTTATTAGGAGCATTATTATGTCTCATTAATTAATCTGAGCGCCGCTTTAGTGACGTCTCAGTTTCATTTCACAGGAAAAAATTACTCTGGATTGCCAAGTTAAATAGACAATTACAGGAAGACCAAATTATGCCTACATTGCATTCCCTCAGGGCACCAGGCCAAGTTCATGTCAAATCCATAATAACTAGACTACCCCCACTAAAAACAGCTCCTGTGGATATACGTCATGAACCATTTGTAATCTACACAGAGGATGTATTGATCTTCCTTGGGCTTCCTTTCTCATAAACTCATAATAGCAAAGACAGAATTTTTTAAGTGTCTAACTCTCTGCAGAACATATGCAGAGCATAAGCTGCGTTAACTCCAATAAAGTCTAATTAAAGTATAACCATTAGCTGTTTAATTTCCTTTTCCTATCCCAAGGGGCAGCTCCTTAGAGAGCAGGAGGAGAAGCTTAGTACATTTCAGAAGAGGAATGCAAAGAACAAAACCTATGTGTTTTCCTTGAAAACTGACATAAAGGTAAAACCCAAGAAAGGTGTCTCTTTACTAGGTGAAAAAAGCCCACCAACTTTCCAGATCTGCTTGGACTACAGAAGAGCTAGGAGATGCCTATGAAAAGAAGGGATGTGAACTAATGTGTTCAAAAAATGCAATGCCCTCAAAAACCAGTTGACATGAGAACTACTTACACCTCCAAATCTCACTACCGGAATTTCTTCTCCCACCTGCAAGTCCCAGCTCTTGGTCTATTCTTTCTCTCTTCCCCTCACGTGCAGGTCTGTCCTTTTCCCCTTTCCCCCACCTGACGACTCCCAGCTGGAGGGGGCCACATTGTTCCCAGTCCTTATACATTCCCCGATCAGTCCCCTCAGCTCTGGTGTTTTGGAGCCCCCTTTCAAGCACAAGTTTTCTTACTCAGGGCAACAAGTGCCAGTGGCTCAAGAAAAACTGGTGCTGAGTGAACCAGAGCACTGAGAGCCTGGCACAACCGTGACAGTGCAAACCTTCCTCCTTCCTTGCAGTCCCAATTTTTCTCAGCACTTCTCTCAGGCCAATTGCAATCTTTTGCTGTTGTTGTTGTTCCCCAGTTTAGTGTTCACGTATGAAGAAATGATCTGGATGGCAGTGCACTCCCCTCATCTGCCCTAGGCCCCTGCCCTCCTGAGGAGATCTGGGTCACTCTCCCTCCTCTGGCACACTTCTCCTTGTCAGAGAGTGCACAGCCTCTCATTCTCTTTTCCAAAAAGGTGGAGGTGAGCTGAGCTCTACGTGGCTTGGTCACCACCCAGACCTGGTAGTTCACCACCACCACCAGCAGAAGGTAAATTCACCTGCAACACAAATCCCAGCAGTTTCCAACCTAGAAATAACACTTTCCTCCTCCCTCAGCTACAGCTACGTATCACTGAACACACCAGTGACTATTCCCTTCTGTTCCACACTCTGATATTCACACACATATTTCTTGCTCTCTGCTCCTATCACCTCCCTTCCCCTGCCAAAGAGTTTGTTTTGTGTCTTAGGTTTTTGGGGTGGTTTTTCTTGGTAAAACAGTGAGACAAATTAACTTCATGGACAGCCCCCAAGGAACATCTGAGTACGAATGTGCCTGCCAGCCTGGTGTAAATTTTAGTAGGGTGTTGCACATCCCTTCCATTGTTCTTGGCAAGCAAGGATGACGCCATTGCCACACGGTTCACGTTGGTCACAACTGGTGATATGAAAAAGAACAATAAGCCTCTTCAAAATACCTTCTGAACTATTGTGGGGATCCTGGAAGGGGTTTTGTTTTCTCTTTCTTGCCTTAATGCTGTACAAATGGGCAAGGAGTGTTATTAAATCTCTGTTCCTTCCTCAGGCAGTAATGCTTTTTCCCTTTTTCTCTCTACTGTCCCAGTTTAGGATTTTTCATGATCCAAGCCAACCTATTCAAGTGACAAAGCAGATTGCTTTGCAGCATGGCCTCCAGCCAAAACTGTGACCATTTTAACAGTGAGGTGAAATGGCAACATTTTGACTATCATGATGCTTTTGTTTTGGAGCAAGGAAAATTGTTTTTCATTTTTTAAAAACCAAGGAGCTTTTTACCTTGCCAGAGGCTGCTTGGTCTTGAATGGCAATTTTGCAAAATTGTCCAAAGCCAGTGACAATCTATTTCGTGTTTTTCTCTGACATTTATTAAATGTTTTGTCAATTTCTCATAATCCTGTTAATATTTCCTTTTGAAAACTATTGCTGCATTTTTAAATAACACTGTTGAGAAGAGTAAGAAGGCCCTCAGCACCCTATGCCATATTTTCAGCTGCCTAAAGTCCACTTTCTTATTACTTTTGAAATTTGAAAATTCATTAAAAAGGGAAAATCCCAATGAAAAATGAAAACTCCAGAGTCTTTGTGATGGAGGCTGCTCTGCAAAGGGCTGCACACTGATAAAGGCTTTCCTGTTCTGAAATAGCAATAGGAAGAGGTGGAAACATCAGCTTCTTGTTTGGTTCTCAGCTCCAGCTCCAAGCAAAGACAGCCTGAATCATGTTGTCCTCTCCTTAGCTAACTTTTGTAAATTTATTCTTGATTTTTTACTTATTACTTTTTTTAATACAGAGTCCACCCATTCTGCAGTCTGTTCCCAGTAAAATAACAGAGGGGTCAGCAGCAAAAGGAGATTTTCCAACAATATGAGAGGAATTTTGAGGCAAGAAGAGAAACTGTATGTAGGATGGAGCTCTGCCTCTTGATTGCTAATGCAAATATTATTTTACAATTATCCGTTGAAAAGATTTCATCTGATATTGAGATCCACAGAAAAACAGAGTGTCACATCATACAAAATGCTCAAAAAGGCTAACTTTCAATCAGTAAAGTCAGGCTCTCCTTTTTGATACAAAAAATAAAATAAATCTTTGTTCTGTGCTTCAGCAGCAGCTTAGGCTACCCACCAAAGGATATCTGTACATATCTTGCAATAACTTTACAGGGAATGAAAAACCTAGATTAGCCAGGGCAGCAAAAGTTTCTTACAGCCTAGGGCTTTCCTTCTCTTGGCTTCTCCTCCAGAGAGATTTGGAAGCAAGGAAGAAAGGTTTGTGAGTTTAGGAATGTGCATGTTACCCGTTTTACCCATTTCTTAGGGCATTTACACTATTTACTAATGAAGATGTAGACAAATGCACCAAGCCCTGACTCTCTAGGAAGGTGAAACCCACCTTGCACAACCCCATGTGAAATAGTAGAGCTCTTTTTCTGCAGGTGTGGACATCCATCTCATCTACTCTGGTCAAATAACCATGGGTTTCTCCATTATTTAGTGTCCTGCCCAGTGGAGAAGGTGTTTGTAAGGAGGGTGTTGCCAAGCTTCACAACTCAGCAGCATAGTCTGCTGGTGCATGTTTTTTCCAAAGGACCTTCCTTCTCTTTACGGTCCCTCTGCCAGTGAGTGGTGCTTGGGAGAAGGCGTTTACAGGTAGAGGTGCTGCAGCACTTCACCTCCTCTGGCAGCGTCAGGCAGTTGTAAAAGTCATCATGTAATGTCTCACTTCTCCAAGGCAGGAGATGTCATGCAGCATGATGAAGATGCTGTCTAGTGCATACTCCTCCAGCAGGCCAGGAAGAACATCTGTCACCAATATTTCTGCTTCAGCTCCATCTGCACCTGGTTGCTCTTTCTGCAAGTTCCTGTGTTATTTTTCTTCCATATACTCAGACACCCCACAGTGAGTTTGTTATCTTACACGGATTGCCATGGTCAAAATGTTTGTCCAACAGATGCAAGAAAAAGCAGAGAAATTAGCAATAAGCAATAACACTTTTTCCAGAACAGAAAACATATGCTTTTGTGGATCCCAAGATACTCTATGCATTGCATGTCTTGATGTTTTCTCTTTTACAAGGGTACAGCAGGAAAGGCTCAACTTCTGGCCCATTAGAAAGAGCCATGACATGTTTCAGGGTGGTAGGATAGCATGAATACACATTTGTTCCAAATGCTGTCAAATAAATCTTAGTACTGAGGACAGGAAGGAATCACACTGCAAATAAATTGAAAACAGGGAATCTGTAAGAAGACATCAGGATGAGATAATAGACTGGGCTTGTGATGCCTACTGCACAGAGGACTCATCTTTCTCTTTCACCTCCTTCTATTTCAGTATAACATAAGCTTTGAAAGGCCACAGTTTTCCTTGGAAAGGAGGAATTGCTAAGATGTTAGAGGAAGAAAGTATTGTCTTTTGTTTACCCAGCCCCTGCTTGCTCAACTCACAAGAGAAACCTGCACTTAGAGCAGTTAATGCTTCATCATTCACATCCCTTATCATGCCCTGCGGGCATGTATTGTGCATGAGTCATAATTAGCTTGTTTGTATAATAATAAAAGGAAAACAAACAGCCCCATATCTCCCTGTCACACTAACAATAAGCTGACACATACTTAATCAAAATAGAGGATGCTGAATTAATTCAAAGGGGTTGACTTTCACGAGGGACAATTGGAAAATTCTCCCAGAGCCGTTAGTAGCTCAGGCAAAGCTCAGCCAAACACATGATGAAATCCGTCACATTCATTCCAGAATTAATAATTTCCCAGAAATTATTCACTTGCTTTAATGCACTTTCAGACTTTGTCACGAAGCAGAGAATGAATGAAAGAGTGATGCGTCTAAATACTAAGAAGTTCAGAGAGAAGAAAAAATCTGCAGGGAAGTTTGCTCACACCTCTGGCACTAAGCCAAGAGCACCTTCCTTTGCCCTGGCAAAGCACTCATGAGTGGAAAAGTTTAGGGAAAAAAAGACACCCAGTTAACCAGTTGCCGAGAAGAAAGATGACTAATAGTATCATTTATCAAAGAACCTCATTTTCACAGCTGGCCCTTTATAAAAGCATTACAGGCAGAGGTTGCTGGAGCAGGAAAACAAAGTAATTGCTGGCCCTAAGGCTGCTCTGCACGTGCCCAGGATGGGACTGGCTGTTCTGTTCAGCTTTAGGTGTTTCAGAAATCCTACATCATCCACTGAAACAATACAGGACATTTGGGTGGACTCTAAGCAGCACTGTGAGGTATAGAAACAGGATGAACAGTTCCAGACACCTTGTCAAAGGATGATCCAGCTTAGCAAAAGCTTACTCTATTTACCTGCATGAGACAAAAGCAGAGGAAAGATCTTCAATTTACAGAGCAGAAAGAGAAGAAACATGGCTTGCTGGATACCTAAGTTCATCCATGATGACTATTTTTTTACACTTGATCAAATATGTGCGTTTCTCTAAGGCTATGCAGGGACCTTGCACACAGACATCTAAGTTCAGCATTAAATATGGCAAGGAGCAAACATCTCCTCACTTCTTATTCTAGACTGTATCCTCTTTTCAGGCTTATACCCGTTACTTGCTTGCCCAGAAAACAGTAATTTGTTACACAGCATCAGATCAATGTAGGTTCCTAAAGAAATACATGGAAAACGGATGAATACTAAGAAGTCTGATGGAAGTACCTTTGATTTATCACATTAATAATACACAGGTTTTCTCTTGCAGGTAACAGCATAAAAAAAAGTGGTGGTGGTTTTATAGCTTAGCAAGAGTCACTCACATGTCTCCTGAATTAGGTGAGTAATAACTGTTATGAAATACATTTGGAACAAGTCACACTGCACGTGCCTGACAGTCTTTTTTGAAGCTTACTGCTTGCACTCCTCAATTCTGCTTCCTTTCAGACAGTCTGGCTTTTTCCTGCTGATTTGCTCATCGGAGTTCTGCTTGGGTTTACAGCACCACAACGGAAAACATGCATGGACTGAGTCAGAAATGATCCATAGGATATTCTTAAGGACAGACTAGCCAAGTCTTTAGGAAAAAAGTAGTCAATGTCAGATGATTAGTGATATTATTTTCATTCCTCTGAGCAATTAATTACTCATGTTATATTTGCAGAAGTAGAAAAGAAAAAATTCAAGTCATGACTTAAATCTGTCTGTCTTGGAGTAGGTAAATATACAAATTAGTGGAAGAATAGTGCAATGTCATGGACACTGTTGTTTTTATTTCAGAGGTCAGCACATTTTTGAGGGATTAAATGTGATGAATAAACAGCCTTTCCCAGCTCTGCTTGAAAAGCTATGGCAACTACAGTGTTAATTCACATTATTTGACTTCTTCAGCATACCAGGGAGCTTCATGGGGAAGCCAGAAGGAGGCTTGTGGCAGCGTTCAGACTGACTGTCAGTCCAGCTTCAAGAGAATTAATTTATCACCAAAAGAACACGTTGACTTTTGGTCAGTAGTTTGACGATTTATGCCCAGAGGAAGCTAAAATGTCCTGTGCACACAAATCATCCCGTCTTGTGGCCATCTGCTGACAAAACCAGGTAAGCCACCTTGTGTCTGGCCACCATTCAAAAAAAGTCAGAGTGTCCTCCTGGGGGCTATGACTCTTCACTGTAGAAGTTCAAGTGTTTCCAAGAATACCCCTTAATTTACTTAAATGATAACATGAAACAGTATTTGAAAGAAAACTACCGTTTTTAAGCTAAATAAAATTGAAAGACTTAACCTAAATCTGTTTATGAAATAGTTACCAAAAAGAGAGTACGAGCAAATTCAAGAAAGTTTTACTATGCGACAACTCCCCCTCTGCACCACAAGTGTTGTGACAACTGGAGTCTTCACAGTCATTTGTCACAGGAGGACCACACTTCAACTTTCCTATTCAGCAGAGGAATGAGAGCAGCAGCCACTGCTTCCCAGCAGACTCAGCTGTTTTGTTTGCAGCTTCCCCCATGTGCTGTGCCCTCTCTGCCTGGCTTTCCTGGGTGCTTGCAGTGACACTTGGGTTTGGCCATGGGCTGACAGCACTGGGATGTCCTCCCCACTGGTGTTACTGGTGCCCCCAGCAGCCTGGCTTGCAGCAGGGTCATGAGGCTGGTGCTGGGCACCCGAACAGCTCGGCTCACACGTGTGCCTGATGGTGGTCCAGGTGTCACCCTTGTGCCATCTTTGCCTAAGATGACCATGAATGACCTGGTCTCTGCACAAGGCAGAATCCTCTCTCCCTCTAGAAACTCCTCGGTCATCCTCTGTGCTGCCTTTTGGGATCTCCCTGTGCTGTGACCCAGCTGCTGATGCACATCAGAGTTTCCATAGGCAGAGATGGTACTGAGGTGTCCACTCCATCTCTACAGGCACCTCTCTGACTGTGCCTCTTACCAGCCTGTACCCAGAGCAGCACCAAATCCAGGCATGGTGCTGTGAAATGCCCCAAGACATGCCGGAAGATGTCACATGCAGTCACCAGCAACATGCAGCACATGGCCCGAGCACTACCAGTGAAAACACCCCTTGGTTTCATGGGCTTGCACAGCCCAGCCTGCTTTGGCATCCTGTCCAGCATTCCCAGGTCCTGAGCCTGTCTCCCATGTCTTTGCTACCAAGTCAGTGAAAAGCACAGAAAACAGTGTTCACAGCCCCAGCCCAGCACCAAAAATCACTTATCAGACTGCTCTTGTAGCAGTGGATGTCATCATTTACACAGCAGCTAGTGAAGTTCATCCTCTCAGTGCAAATATTTATATGAGGATCCTACGGTAAAAGTCTCCATTCTTGACACTTCCCTGTATTTACACACCTAAATAAAACTCCTCAGTGACTCCCCAAAATGAGCCATACCAAACACACAGTTGCACTCACAGTTAATGTCACTTGTAATCCTCCTCCTCTGAAGCAAATCCTCAACATTCATTAAAACCACTTAAACCATCCATTAAGAGCAGTCTTCAAAGCTTGCCCTCAAACACCCTGTCCCCCCTAACTAATCATTCCTCTCGTGGTCCTCCCTCCTCCTGACCAGCAGGAATCACTTGTAAGACACGTTTCAAACCCTGGCATACAATTACAGCAGTTTCCTACTGATCCCATTACTCTTGTGCACACCCCAGCACCACCACCTGGGCTGCACTTCAGGCAGATCATTTCCCCTTCTTCCACAGTTGTCTCTGATTAGAGTCATTTCAGAAAGTCCTTGGAGAAGAAAGAAGATGGGGGAAGAATATTGAAGCAGGGTCACATAACAGGATATAAAGTGGGATAAGCAGGTTGCAAGGCTACAGAAAGCAATGTCTCCTGAAAATACAGCTGCACACTACTCGCCTGTAGTGAAATTCCAAGCGGCTGGAAACAAAGTTGTAGATATTTACCACCTCTAGTATTTCCCATTTGCCATAGCAAAAAACTTCCCCAAAAGACTATATAGAGAAAGAGAACTCAAGGGGATGACATGAGAAGAAAAACCCTCAGGCTCATGAGCAAAAAGTCATACAGAGGTGTTCCCTGGGCAAGGCTCTGCTGACCACCCTGTGACCACCCACACACACCCCCTGCACAGAAGATACTTCTGTGACTGTAAAAGGCCCACAGCTCTGAGAAATAAGGTCACAGCAGCAAGGTCATAGTAAAAGCTTGGAAGAATCCAGAGGACAATAAGGTGTCACCAGAAGCAATGCAACACCAGACTGGTGGCTCTTGATCCAAAGAGGTACTTCCCATAGGCCTTCCCAATGAGTACTGTTGGCAGTCCTTAAAAAGGGCTGCTGGAGAAGACATGATATCTGAGAGTATTTATCTCTTTTTTCTCTCTCTCTCTCTCTCCTAATTTTATTTTCAACAAAGCATATTGAAAGCTTTCAGCTTTCTTCCCTGGGTAGAAAAAGAACATGTTCTGAAATCTCAAAGTTTTGAAAGAAAGCTGCCCTCTGCCCAGCTCAAAGGAAAAACCACATCACCTACAAGACCTGCACAGGCACACTCAGGAAATACAATTCTACCTAGAGCTTATTAGTGCTACTATAAAAGAATTGTTCAGCCCCTGCAGAATTCATGTACCTTTCTTGGCTTTATGACTTTGACAGTTTCTTCCATATTCCAAGCAATAAGGGGTGTCTGCTGCATTTCTTTTCCTCCATAGCTACTTTAATACAACTGAAATACTTTCCTGCAATCATTCTTTGTCAGAGATATGTGTCAGATTTCAAAGAAATAGTCAGACTACTATATTTGCAATTTTTCCTCCCATATCCCCTGTCCTGGTTCAGCAATTGGTATTTTCCAGTCCCAATTTTTTTTCCTATTCTTTATAGAAAGTTTCTATAATATTATTTTAATTCCTCATATATAAAAAAGGAAAACCCACAATAAAAACCTTCATCTTTCCCTTCCCAAGAGAAATAGTCTAAAATAGGAATATATTTCTTTTATATAGTGTGCTGGATTAAAGATATTTCGGACCGAGAAATTTAGTTGGTAGTGTTTGATTCCTGCAGCTGTTTTCTTAGCTGCTAAGAAAAGAAGAGAGTTTCTGCATACAGCATTAAGACTGAAACGCTGAGGGTAGACTCTGAATAAAATCACATGAGATGTCTCCTCTGCAGGACACAACCCATACCAACACCACAGGTCACAGTGTCACGCAGGACCCAACCCATCCTCACTGACATTAAATCAAAGCCAGTAATATCCAAATGGATCCAGCCAGGAGACCTTCCCACCATCACCTCACTTCCTGGGGTTTGATCAAAGCACTCACAGAGCCCTGGGCATAGTATCCCAGCATCCTCACCCTATGGAGCCAGGGAGAGCTGGCCAGAGGGAAAAAGCACCTTCTCTGCAACCTCTGCCCAGTGATGGGCTGTCCACACCCTTCTGCTGGGCAAGGCAGCAACTGCAAGGAACAATTTCCCTTCCCTTCCCGCAAAACCCCAGAGACTGGAGCCATTATGTGTCCAACAGGATGGAGAAGTCCTGTAGATGAAAAACAGGCACTGAGAGCTCCCACCTCCACATCTCACAAAAGGCAGGAGACGGGAGTCTTCCTCGTGACCTTGCTCACAAGCAAGCCTGACTTGCCATGGATGGCCAAAAGTTGGGGGATAAAAACACCCAAAGCTGCCATCACCCTCTTTTTCATGGTCTAGGGAGGGAAGAGGGTGGCTGCCCACCTCACAGGTACATGGTGATTTTGGTTCAGTTCTCCAAGAGGGACACTTCTGTGTCCTTGTTCCACTTAGGCCCTACTTCAAAGCCAGAATTGCCCTTTCTCTGTCCTTCTCAGCTGATGATGACTGTCACTTGGGTCTCATGGAAGACCAACTTGCCAGGGTCAGCTGGTGGTTCAGAAGATGCAAAATGAAAGAGCTTCAAACACAGGGCTCTTGGGCTTGCAGCTAATTTATCTTCTCCCATCCCCACTGGTAGTACTGACAAGCACGTTAGAGGATAGCGTAGAGTATTTCCTCAGCACATTACAAAAAGATGTTAAGAGAGCGTGCATTCAAGAATAGAAAAGCTGCTTTATGACTCCCAGACACCCACACATACTAGGACTTCTGCATCAGTTCATGAACCTGTAGTTCAAAGACAAGTAGCTACAACTAATGCAAAGATACCCAGTGTCCCTGTTTGCCGCAATTCATGTGTGCATAGTCCCCCATACCAAATGCAAAACACATAATCATTTTCTCTGCTCTATCAATACAAAATTCCTCAAGACCACAACCCAAACAAATGACATAGAGCTTGAGCTCTGTAATGGCCCACAAAGAGCCAACCTCCAGCTCTGTAGGTTTGCAGCTGTATGTAACCTACTTTGCTTGGCAGAGGAGGTCTTCTGGTGTGCCACCCTTGCAAAAAACCACCACTATCTCCAGTGCTTTTCTGGCAACTGATCATGCTTAATCTGCTTCATTAACACTTGTCAGCAGAAATGACATTTCTCATTAAAATGTTCAGCAGAGCTAGTCTCACCTGAAGTTTTTGGCTCACAAAATTCTCACTGTGGAGCTACAAAGAGAGGGGGGAGGAGGGAAACCCACTGCACGCACAAATCTTGTGGTTGTCTTTGGCAAAAAAAGAAAAGGCAACCATGAGAAACTGGTCCCTCAGCAAAGACCAAGTTCAGGGCTGCTTTCCATGCTGACTTCACAAACTAAGTTTGTGTAAAAGTTACCACCTTTGAATTGAAGTATAGCCAGTCAAATGGGTAACCAACACACAATTAAAAACATACAGATACACTGAAATTTCTGCACATGGCAGAGGTTGGAACTAGATGATCTTTAAGGTCACTTCCAACCCAAACCATTAGATGTTTCCATGATTCTATGAAATATCTATGACATCTTTGTTGAAAGATGGAAAAGGAAATGTTTGTCCAAAAAAACCAGTTCAAAAAAATAAATTAAAAAAACCCTCATCAATTAAATCCACACTTGGACTGGGATGCAGTGTGGAACATACCTTGAAAAAGAGACTAAATAATAATGACACTGTCCAAAGTAGCCAATAACTAGAGCAGAACAAAGACATTCTGAAACAACTCTGCTGCTCATCCATGCATCGGCAGTGAAAGGGAGAAAAGAAAAGTCAGATTTGGGTAAGAGTAAAAATAGAGAGAAAGAAAAAAAGAGACATTACTTGCCTGTTTGTGCAAGGCCTCTGGATAGACATGGCAGAAGAAAAGATGTGCTTTGGCTGACAGTGTCACTAGATAAAAATCATTCCAAGACAGGAAAGGTGGTCATGATTAAGAGATGGACAGACTGATGGAGGCACCAGTGAGACACAGCATATATCCAAGTCAAATCACGCCATCATCTCAACAGCCTCAGGGAGATTATATGGTCTGCATCAGGCCAAAATCAGAGCCCGGCATATTTTCCATTGCAGCTTTACTTCTTTGTAAAGACATGACAGTATTGAAATCTAGGCTGAAATAACACACTGCAGGTTTTCCTTTCCAGAAGGGAGGACAGAGGATTTAATCCAACCATACAGATTGTCTTTCGCCTTTGCACAGCTCTTGTAAACTCCCAGTCCTTTTCAATGTTTTGAAAACAAGGGATAGGGCAGAGATCACCATTATCCTCATGGGGAGGAGCAGGGGCCCAGCCTCCAGCTCAGATTTGCTTGATTCCACCCATGAGACCACCCTTGAGGGCGACTCCCTCCAGCTTGGGAAAGCATAGGGATGTGGCACGAGAACAAGGTGGCAGCAAGGGACTGGGGGGCCACCATGGGGCTGTGACCAAGCGTCACTACCCAGCCCCACCAGGTGCACCAAGGTCACAAATTCTGCACGTTATAGAAAAATAACTTCTAAACAGTTAAAAGACCTACCCCCCTGACAATTCTTGCATGCTATTTAAAACTCTTATCAAGGAAGAAAAACAGGAGACTCAATGCACAGAAATACATCCCCCCACCTGGAAATAATGCTATAAAAAGGAAGTAACTTAAAATAGGAGTTGGGCTGCAAAGACGTTCAGCATCCAGACTCCCAGGCTCTGTGTGGATCCAGAGCCTGGCCTGTAATAATCACTCCTATTTCAGCAGCAGGAAGAAACAAGACAGGCCGGTGTGTGATGGCTTGTCAGTGGTTGCTCAACATTTACAGGCAGAGCATCCCCTACCTTTTGGGACCCTCCAGTTTCATCATGTACATGTGATACAGAGGCCAGAACACCCATGGCCAGTCCACTGTTCATTTTGTGCTGTTCAGTGACTACCCACAGCATCAGGGCAGTTTCCAACAAAGAACTCTTGCTGAGCACTGCCCAACTCTTTGTTGACTGCACAAAAATGGAGAATACACAGCCGGAATTTAGTAGGCAGCTTTGCAGGTGCTCCATACACTGTGATGGACCCAGAAGGTGAATTAGGGTCAATAGTGTTTTCTTCCTATTTGCATGCCCCTCCTCCCTCCATCTGTAAAAATTGACTGTGTACCTGTAGGGATGTAAAAGTTCCCCGTACCCTTTTGGGCGGTCACTTCTCCTATTAGCACTTGACAGGATTTGATGAACAAGTTATCTCTGCCTGCAGTATTTCAAGGGGTGAAAAGATGGCTGATACTGGATCTGAAAAACCAAAATGTGGCCTATGACTGTAATCACAACAGTCTTCAAGGCAAGTTGGATTCCTTGAGTCATTTCCATAAACAAACAAGAATCTGGAATGAGGCAGGAGATCACTGGAAGCAAGTGAAAGAAAAGGGATAAACACACAGTTTGACTCAGCTCTTGTAAGCCATCACATCACATGCTTGTGGTTAGAGGGAGCAGTTTTATTGGAAAAAATGTTTCTGAGCAACTTTTCTACATAAAAATTAGCTCATTAATGGAGTATAACTTTGGGACACAGCTGGAAATGTTTGCAACTAAACCTCAATGCAAAGTGAACAAAGTAAACTCCAGAAGAGATATTGTGACAATAGGGGCACTTGCTCATTGCATGGCTGCACCTTCAGGTCACTCATCCCACTTCAGTGTTCACTGAGATCATGCTTGTAGATCCTGAGACATCAGAAGTACAAAAGCTTGCTATACCACATCATTAAGAGTTCTGCTAAGAAGGTAAAAAAAAATATATTTTGTGCCTGATTAAAAAAAAAAAAAAGTGGTTTGAGAAATGGAGATGAATGAAGTTCTTCTAAAAAAGACTGAATATTAAACCAAGGCAGCAAACAAGAACATGGACTTCATGTTTTTGGGGTTTTTTTTAAAGCAGTTAAAAATAGGTGAATTCAGTAGGGAATCCTTTAATTTTCCATCTGTGTGTTATTTTAACTTCAAGTTGTCTTTCTTACTCTGGTCTCTCTTCTCAAAGGTGCATCAAACAAACCTCAATAAAACTCCATACCATTCCTCTGTATCATCTCTTTTCTCTCTTGGCTGCCTCTCTTACCAGAAAAGAAATACAATAAGATCTGTTTGAGGTGGCCTGGTCATGTTGACAAGCAAGTCTAACCAGAAGTCACACAAGTATAATCAAAACCACATGGGACTATTTCAGGAAAATATGGGAGCTGCTGGGAGCTGTATATGGAGAAATTGGTGTCTCTCTGCTGTATTCCTCCAAAATGACATAAATAATCTTCCAGGGTTTCGGACTGAACTTTGCTGGCTTGGAAGACTTATTTACATTCAGTCCTTGCCTATATAAGAAACTATTTGACTATGCTTCACCTCAACATTAACGAGAACACACCCCACCTCCTTTTACCCAGCTCTCAGAGGTAGTTTCTCCTGGATAAACACAGGAAGAAGTAGCAAGCAGAGATCTCACATAACCTCTAGGCTAGAAATGGATCGTTATCTACACAATGCTTTTCTTCGTAAAACCCACACATTGTCAAGATTATTTATAGGATTTCTCCCAGCAGTAGCAACTAGCAATATAAACAGCCAGTAAATTTCAGGGGTGCACTGAATGCAAAGATAATTCTGGTTTTGCACTTTCACTGGGTATTTTGGGAGGTTTTGTCTGTGAACTTGGAGCCTTGTGGGGCCCTCAAAGCCAAAATAATAAAATTCACACTGTTAAACATTATTCATCGAGCTGAGAGGTTGCAGCATCATGCTTGGAATGGTGGGTGGCTTTTTAGCAAACACCCTTTGCTGCTGAATGGGGGCTAGATTCCAAACTGAAAACTGCTTTGTGCTTTTGTGAAGTTAGGGCTTAGTTAAGAGAGATTTTTCAAAGGTGTTGCTGAAAGGTAGCAGCTTATATGCCCCTTAGTGTTTTTGAAAACCTCCTTTACGAACCAGTTCACAGGTCTAGCCCCTTTACACTGCTCAGGCAGAGTGCAAGAGGCAGACTGGCACCCTGGTTAAATATTTAAGACCCAAAGCTGTGCCAGGAGCTCCCGTATCTGCATCCACACACTTTTCTGGGCATGCTCTCAGGCTAAGACAGCTTTGCACCACACATGGGCAGCTACCAGGAGACTGCAGCACGTCCTCTCTTAGAGGATATCTTGCACTAAGGTCTAGAACCAGCTCCAAGATCCCTTTTCTCCATGTTGCCCAGAACTTTCCAGGGGTTGGCTGCAGATGCTGAATGCTTCATTTCTTCTCTTCCTCCAGCTCTTAAATGGGAATGAGCCATTTTTATTTGAACACTTGGTCTTCCTTGCAGTAGTTCTCAAGAAAAAGTCAGCACACTGCCTTTAAAGCTGACTGTGCAAGCAGATAGGGCACAGGACTGGAAGTCAGAGGTTGCAGCTTTCATCCCAGCCCTGCTTTTAGCTGGGTATTACCTGCAGAAGGACACTTTACTTCTCATTTCCATGCCAAATATTTGGACTTCAAGCACTTTGGCTTAAGATAACACCTCCTTACATTTTTGGACAGCATCAGCCTTAGCAGAACTCTGCTTTTAGGTGAATCCAACCACAGCAGTAAACGGCAGCCCATAGACAAGGCCTCAGGATAATGAACATGATCATTACAGTAGACAAATGGTTTTCAGCTGAAGACACTGAGAACTAAACCAATGGAGTTAAAACAAGCAATTTCAGTTGAAGACACTGCCTGCTAGACCCAATGGAATTGAGAGTTGTGCAACTCTACAAAATGAGTTTTCCTTACTGTTTTCACCAAGTCTTTCCGTCTAGCCCATCATTTAAAGTTTGCTAGTTACACAGCTATGCAGCACGGACACTAAGTATTTCAGCTGTATGAATAAACACTTGGGCAATAGCTTTTGGTTTAGGCAACAGTTTTAATTGCTACTACAGAGCTATTTAAAGAAGGTTGCTCTTCCTGATAATGACTAAAATAAAACAAGTAGTTGGATCTGTCATCATTCTTGATGGGTGGATGCCAGCATCAAAACTCAGTCCCATACAATGGGCTCTCAATAGCACCTTTCTGGCAGTATCTCCCTAAAGAAAGGTCCATGCCTGAGTCAGGGAGAGAACAAGTTTCCCCTGACTCTACCACCTCTAGATGCTGAAGCTCACAGATACTGCAGTAAAGTCACTTGGCCTGCAAGTCCAAAAAAATTACTTGGAAATTATGATGCCTAACATTTCTCTGAATGCTACAAAAAGTGCTGTGTCAACTCACCACCTTGTTCTTCAAAAACCTGTGGTGTTGGCTTAAAAGGATGCAACAAGCAAGGATCAAAACAGGAAGGAGAGGAAAGGAGTATGGTGGGTATAATGAGGCCGGGCAGCAAATCAGCAAGAAACAAGCACATTTTCAAACCACCACATAATCTTGGGAAGTTTTTAATATTAACTTGGATTCACCTTTCTTCCCTGATCTCATATCTTCAACTTTCTTCATGGCAGCAAGTATTCAGGATTGATATAGAGAGTCATTCGTAAAACTGTGAAAGTAATTTGCTCAAGAGTAGAAGTTGCAAAAATGTGAATAGAAAGACTACAGATCTGGTCCAAGCCAGGACACAGCAAGAAGAACAGCTAAGTTAGTGAGCAGTGCAGGGCCTGCATAAACACAGCAATAGATAACCCTTTCTTGGGACAGATTACCATGGTGGTACCTATTGCACAGAATATACACTTACATGCTTGATTTTCCTCATTAAACTTCTGGGCTTTATTTGCAGAGTGAACAGAGAGGAAATCAAAGAAAAACAAAAATAAAGGGCGACTTCCTGAAAGAACAGGAAGCAAAAGTAAACTCACCTCAAAATTTATAGTGGTCACTTACCCCTTGAAATCGAGCAAGTATAGAGTAAGATGTGCAAGAATAAAATATTTTCTATTTAGGAGACACCTGAATACACTCGTGCATAATAGGTGGTGATCAGATTTTAGCTAAAATAAGAGTATAGAGACTTGGAAACCCAACAAAGCAGTTGATGTCAAATACCTCTGTGACATGACAGAAACACGGAAAATTTGGAAGTAATATTTAGTCAAGCTGCTCATATGCTTTTCTCAGACGAACTGAGAACCTTTTAAAAAACATGACTATGTCAGACAAGAGTGATCTTTAACAAATGTTTGGCTCCATGGCATTGGTAGCAGCTGGGAAAAGCAGCTTGGCCATAAGAAATCCTTCAAGACATGTTGTCAAATACTTATTACAGGTGGTTGTCCTCTTTGAAAACAGGTCAGTTTTGAGGGGTGAAAGTGTTTGAAAATCAAAAGGTAGCCTGATTCTACCTGCATTGAGAAGCAGAGGAGGGATGTGCTCCCAAATGAGATACACATCTGTATTTGGTGGGAATTCAAATCTGTTGAGAAGAAAGGACTTTTTGGTTGAGTTGCAAAGCGTTTTTCAGCCTGAGCAGTGCTTATAAGAAGAAATTAAAAAAAAAAAACCCAAACAAAAAACCCCCCAAAGCCCTAATGAACACTTAAATGGAAGCCTTACAAGATTTTGCTCAATACATATGAAAATACATTATCCAAAATGAGATTGCGTTTGCCAATACCCTGGTGTGGATGTCAGCCTGGTGGCAGCACTGGAGCAGAGTGGGCTCTGAAACCCTATGCGAACCCAGGTATGAGATGCCCACAACTTCTCAGTGACAGGCAGTGGGCTGAACTGCTTACAGTCATTTGGTTGGTCCACCCCTAAACTGAATGGGCTGGGACTTATTGTAGAGTGAATTTTAACTGGCTGTCCTTAATTGTAACAGCACACTGCATTTTAATTTCAATACTTAGCAGCTTTCACCAAGAGCGAGCAACATGCTCTAGAAAGAGAAGCAGATTAATTTAAGTACCTTCCCTCTTCTGTCAGGAAAAGGACAGGTCACAGTTGTTTGGGAATAAAAGGTCAAAGTCCAATCTTTGCCCAGTCATGCACAATCATCACAGAAATCCATTCCTCACTGTCAGCAGGAGACAATACAGAAATAAGTGCATGATGACATCTACTTGTGTTAAAAATAGCAAAACAAAATAAACAAAAAACCCCCAAATTAAACAGCAAGAGCAGCCTGTTCAGTTTAAACATCATGGTATTGGCCCCTTTAAGTAGATGAGATTTGAGCCTCTGGGAGTCTCTGGGATGAGTCTCCCAGGCTCTTGCAGCAAAAGGGTCTCTCTGACACTTGCTGCCCTCTCCTTTTCCCTCCATATACAGTCTCACACTTGCCCCAGGTGGCTGAGCTCCAAGGCACCATCACTAGCCAATTGCCTGTGCTGTATTCTCCTGGGTGGAATAAAGATCACTTTAAAAATAATTGTGTTTCAGTGAGAAGGGAGACAGAAGGGCATGCTAGACCCGAGCACAAGGCTAGAGAGCTCCAGCTAGGGAGAAGAGCTGGTCTGGTCTGTTTGTTTGCCTCTTTAAAGGGCTGCTTAGGGTCTGACTCCAAGTTCAAGATTTTCCACACTGAACCTGATTTGAACCTGAATCAGAGCCCAAGTTTCCTTTGGACATAAATCAGTTTAGGGACAAGATCTGTCCAAAGACACATGTGAGCAACTCCTGTTGAAGTTAAAGGCTGATGTGTGCGTGCACATGCCTGTGTAACTGGAGAAAGGTCATGACTACGTGCCTATTCTATAGACTTTGGGTACTTGTTTGATGTGTTTCTTGCCTTTCATTGTCTCTGTGCTCAACAGAGATTCTTGTTTCTCAACATTTGGAAAGAACAAGGCTTCTCCTGACACTAGCTGTTCCTCACAGAATACATCATATGTAAGTCTTGCTGGATCTCCATCTCAGTCAAATGTTTAAAATCAAGTTCTAGAAATGAAAAGGTCCAGGGCTATGTTCCTCTGCCTGGCATGCACATGTTGTCTCTCTGTGGCTGATTGGAGTGAGCCAAAGCTATTCAAGATGTCCTGCAAGACCAAAAACTTGGAAACATCTTTCCTGCACCATCTATGCTGCTCTGTGCCACCTCTGGGCTCCGTGGGGCTGCACACATCACATGTGTACAGCAAGCAGTTCACCTGGAGCAGGTAGAGGGTTTTACTTTAAAATAAAGCCAATGAAAGGATTCCCCTTCAGAAGAACCATCTCCCAAAGATTCTTATCCTTTCTGACATATCTTTTTCTCTGTCTAGAAAGAAGGCCTCTAGATTTCAAGATAAATCTCAAAGTGTTAATTAACCTGCAGGTATTACAAGGTAGGAAGAAAAAAGTCCCTGGGGGAGCTGTATGGCACAAGCATGGAGCACATGGGAAGGTTCTTACAAATTTTTTTTCCCCCTGTCAGAGGAGACCGCTCAAGAAGTGAAAGCCAGATTGAAGTGAGTGGCAACATCACACCTTGAATAAAGAAAAGATCCTAAACAAATACAGAATTAGTGACTTCTTTAAGCACCAGATGGAAAGCTGTGTATCACAGGCATGTCATCAAGGGAGGAGCCCTGAGAAACTTGTAATGGTTGCTCTATTCTGGTCCCTCTCTACAAAGGGATAATGCTGTTTCCATGGCAGAGGTGACTTGGAAAATGATGGAGTTTGCTTTCTGGTTATGATAGCCTTAAATACTTAACAACTGCTTTTGTACTCTGCATTCAAGAGCCTTTTTTGGTTTTCTCCTGAACATTATAGCAAAAGTCAGTTCAACATCAAGTATAGAGCTGCTCTGTGTGTGGAAAAAAGCTAACACCTCCAAGAACAGCACAGTATGAAGTGGATCTCCATACCTTCCAGGTCTTGGGAAGAAGGGAAAACAACACTGGATCAAATTTAGCTTTGGCATAAGCGGGTGCAATTCCCAGAGGGATTTGCACCCGCTTATGTCAGGACTGAGTATGGCTTGTGGAACTTACAGGGTGGTCGTGTAATTAAATTACATGGTGGTTCAGTGTATTTCTACAATGTCAAATGATGCAATATTTTTTCAAAGAGGACAGCTGTGCATTATTTAAAACAAACCAATTGACTATCTTCATTACCAGTTTGCCCTCAGTATTCAATAGATTTTCAAACCATCAGTGAGGCATCTTAAGCTTTTGTCTTTAGACAGGACCACTGACAGTCTGAATTATACACTGCTTCCTCCTTATTAGAAGTTACTTATAAAAAAAATACTGCCACTGTGGTCTACAGTTCAATGAAGTTCATTGTAAACTCCCCAGTATAACATAAATCCCCCTAAAACACATAAAATTATTGGCTTCCAAGACCAGTCTCACTGAAAGAAAGCTCTGTATTTAGTCTTTGCTTAAAACACAGGTATTTGGTAGGATGGAATTCAAACTCCCAACTCAGTTTTAAAAGGTTAGGTCCAAGGAAAGTTGACACAGACCATGTAATTTTAATTAAAGAAAGATTTTGCTCCTTTATGGCCAACAGGGGCATTGTAACATTGACATATTGATGCTAAATAATTATGAGTCCATAAATAATTCAGTATATAAAAATGCTGTATTGCTGGTGCCAGGTAGCGAAGGGAAATAGCACCGAAATAGCTGCTGTGCCAGGTTACTGCTACAATGCCAGGGGACAGACAGGTAATGTGATCTAGCAGCTATCCAAACAGTGAATGCCACAGGCTGCACTGCCCACAGAGAGCACTTGGAAGTGGAAAACCAAGGGCTGTCCAGCTTTGTCACCTCAGTATTTTAGCACTACTGTCACAGATGAGGATAAACCATTAGGAGTGGTACCAAGGAGAAAGGCAGTAGAGAAATCATATGCAGAAAGATAAATATTAAAAAGCAAACTGATGATGAATTTAATATTATGGTTTTTATTGTTATTCTAGGAACTAGGAAAATACCACAAACTTGTTTCCATGAATAACCATCCACCTTTAAGACAGAATTCAGTTCAGATGTGTTCCTGGCCCTTTGGTTTTCACTCTCCGTGAACTTTCAGAAGTCAAATATTCATTGGCATGCATAACTGGGGAAAATAAACTTTAACCTCCCACTCTGGCATATTGATGCCAGAAAGATAGTATTTTAAAAATTTATTTATTTAAAGTTTGATAAGGAGTCTTTCAGCTTTGGACCAAACGAAACATATCACACAAGTTTGTAATGGGAACCATACCCACAGGATTTCCCAAATATGTTTCTGCTCTGTGCTATTTGCCGTGATAACACTTGAAGCTGTCCATGGCTGCTTTGAGATCAATACATTTTTCAAGCAACAAAAATGAGGATGATGGGGAATCAGAGGCCTCAGGCAGGTACAATCAAGCAATCTGTCTAAAGCTTCACAAAGAGAGTTGCACATAAACAAACATTAAATTGAAAGGTTCCTCACTTATTTAACTATAAGATAGTAACCATGTGCCCAAGTTTCCTAGGAATGCTCATCATCTACAAAAGCTCAGTGGCTAAGAAATACTTTTCCCTATTTGTTTTCCAAGCTTATCGTCCCAGGTTCATCTGCTACTTTTGTGTTCCTTTCCCTTTGGAAAGGCTCAGTGGCTTCAAGGGCCTCTTGATTACAAGAGTTATATTGATTATGGGTTATATGGTCCAAAATGAAGACAACTGACCACATGTCACCAACAAGGAGTCAACCAACAGAACTCAAACAAGAATATCTAATAGCAAACACCTTGCATTGGATAAAACTCGCTTATTTTATCCAAAGACTACAGTGGTACCAGGAGACTTTATCGAGTCAGGGTTTGAAGAACAATTGCTGAAGAGAAATAAAAAGGAAATGTTTGAGCTGCTCCTTGCATCTGCCAGAACTAAGACTATTGCAATCCAAGAAAACCTTCGCAGGCAGCATACTGTATGGTTTTAGTAATTTACCCCTGAAGATTTAGTTTTCCATGCTTGGATTTGGTTCATTGCCCCTCTCACACCTACCTTCAGATCTTTGTGCACACTCCAAGCTGCCCTTGTAAGTACAGTCATGTTTGATTTTCATTAGTGTATTAGAGCAGAAAAAATAAAGAAACCCTTTCCCTCAAGGAAATAGTCTTCAAATATCTGTGTTCCCAGATCACTGTCTGTACATTCGGTGCCAGACAGCCACAGCCAGTCCTACACACACTGCTGGAAGGCCAAGCAGCACTAGGTCTGAGGGAGAGCCAGGCCTCCCTCCAGGTTCTCACACACCGGCTGTCGGGATGCAGGCAGCTGCCACTGCCAGGTCCCAGCAACTGCAAGTGGTGTATGAGCAGCAGAAGTGCAAAATGAAGCCCAGGGACACTTTCATGTTCCAAGGCTGCTGAGGGGGTGGTTTTGTTTTGACCCCAAGCAACTCTTGTCACATCTCTGCTGCAGGTGCAGCCTTTTTTCATCTTCAAAAATAAAAACATTTCCTTTCCCATAGTTCAGGAAAAGAATAGGCTGCTTCTACTCCAAGCAAAATGGCACCTCCCACTGAATGATTTCTTCCCTCTCATTCCTTTCCACCCCCAAAGTGACAGCTGCCTTGTGGATGCTGTTGCAAGAACTAGTGTTACAGGCAGACCTGACAGCTTGTTGGTGCAGTTTGCTCAACTCAAAACCTTCATTCCTTTTTTCTTAAACAGGGAATATACCCAGATCCCTAGCCTCACTTCACAGGTGGAACCCATACTTCAGTTTTGGAGAAACAGAGGATCCCGTTGTCTGCTTGTGGACTCTGCTTCACAGAGTTAGGGAGTGGTCTAGACAAGAGGGTACCCCTGAGTCTTCATCATGACTCACAAGAGCTTGCAGTGGTCACTTATCATCACATTTATTTAGGAAGGGAGCTTTGCCAAGGCCCCAGCACTGGCCAAATCCTATCCCATCCAAACCAATTAGGCTTTGGGGATGTTTTCAAACCCGAGAGGACCAGAGAGTGTTTAGGACAGAGGGCACAAGTTCTCAGTTCACTACAAACGAGACATAAGCCACCCACCACAAACTCATATGCACACCAAGAATTGGGAATTCTAATAAAATTATCACTCTACTTTTTGCTGAATCCTGCCAGATGATAGAAAACCAAGATAAAAAATGCATCTTGAAAGAGCATCTCATGAGTAAAGAGCCTAGGGCATTTAATACTGAGAGAGGACAAAATTGTGCAGAGAGGAGGCAGAACAACTCATCGATTATTCACAGGCTCAGGAGAAATGGAGACAAAGCTTAAAACAGAGAAACCTAAACAGGACAAACAACAGCTTACTGTTACAACCTGGGCTGGCAGAGAGACACCACTGACTTCTGGGTGGCTTTTCCACCAGTTCTAAGATCCATTTCCCTGATGGAGCAGAAACATCCCTGTAGGGAAGCCACCAGCATGGCTACTGCCACCTTGGTGGAGCCAGCTTTGACAGTCACATACATTTGTGCACATTTGTTAGCTGGTCAGAATTAAAGAGTCAGAGTTTTTACCTTCTTTTATACCACCTTTCCTGTGAAGTACCATGATCCCCTAAAAAATAAAACAACAAACTCTCCTACATTATTCCCATGGCCTGATACACTCAGTCCAAAGGAAAGAGCAACGTGTGCCTAGGCAGATGGCTTGCTTTGCAAGAGGCCTTTGTGATTTGTCAAATTAACACCGGGAGAATGAGACAAGGAGGAGTTTCATCCCCAGGCAGAGTGGGCCATCCCTCAAGTTTCCTCACAACCTCTTTTGCAGAGGCGGTTCCCAGAAGAGGGAGTGAGCGAGCTGACGTACACTTGCCGTGTGTGGCCTGACTCCTATTCCCAAGCTTTTAGCTCCTTAATTATCCTCCTTCCGAAGGGTCAGGCTTTGGCTGAAGAACACCCTGCACTCAGCTATGCCTCATCCTAATGAATGCTAATAAAAAGCATTTAGATGACTAACGCAACATAAAACTCTGCCTTATTTCATTGCATCTGCTTAATAAGAACCTCATTTAATATCAAATTACTGCCTGCTCAGCCAAGGCCTTGTATTTGTGGTAACAGGGCTGCAAGGCTGGAATATCAAGGGCTGCAACATGGAAATTCCTCACTAATATTCTCTGCAGGGCTGTGCGATTACTTAATTCATTTAGCTGAGCCAGTCTGATGGCTTGGCCAACTGTTTCACAACACTGAGCCCAGTACTAGGCAACTGGCCTCCCCACGGGCCAGTCCTGCCGGATCGCTTTTCCTGGGACCCAGCTATTAACAGTTGCTTGGGGGATTTCAAAGAGGTTCGCAGATAGTGTTACCAAATGAATGGGCTTGTAGTAGTGAACGCGAAATCCTGCTTCCTCACAGTCAATCAAGTGCCAGCCAGAGGATGCCCCGGGAGACAGCAGCCACAAAGAAACAGTACAGCTGGGTTTTAACCTCCTTTATTTTATTGGGGAGCATCAGTGCATGGACGAGCTTCTGCATTCAAAAATATTCTCTCTTGCAGTTTTAGAGAAAACTGCTCCAAAACTCCATGCTGTCACTCCTCCCCACAGCTGCTTGACTCAGCTGGCTCCTGTAGAAACTAAAGTTCTCCACACTGTACCTCAGATCTTTTGGGAAAATTTAAAAAAATGTAAACAGCAATGATTCCCAGCTCCCATGAACAATGACTTACCAGAACCACTTCCACACACATTCCTCACAGCTTTAATCAAACCATAGACAATAATATTTTAGGGGAAAGGATTTAGTCAGTATACTTGAGTTAGGAGAAAGAACCATATTAAAAAGAATGTAGATGGTTATTATTCATAAGCCATGAGTGTTAAAAACAATTAAAAAACATCCTATCATTAGTTTAACTTTGTTCACAGTTTTGGCAAGTCCAAATACAGAAACGTTTTTTCCAGTCCTGCTTTGCACTTGTTAAAAAAAAAAAAAAGCTATTGAAAAAAATGGAGAGGGTGTAAAAAAACCCACAACCCACAAATGTGATTCAGCAGCTGCCTTATAGTGGAATTTAAAGTGTTTTATTTGCTTAGTTCAGTAAGAAGCAACAAGATCACAGAATATGTATGTCTTCACAGGAGGAAAGTGGTCTAAAAAATGTGATGAACAGCAGTAAAAAATTACCCATGACACTCAAGCCAGGCTGACTCAGGGTATACCATGATGGGTGCAGACTAACAAGTAAAGCAATACCTCTGCTAGTATCATTTTCAAAACAGATGTCGGTCTCGGAGATAGGGTTTCCTCAAATAAGTTATCAAGCTCAGGGAAAGATGTGGATGGAAGGCAATGGCTCTGCAGCAAGTCTGACTACGTGTGGTATTGGATGAGGTAGGGTACAAGTGCAGAGAATGGTAAGAGAAGGAAAAAAACCACCCTGAGGAATCCCACTGGTGAGAGAAACCTGCACAACTCATGTGAGAAGCACAGCTGGGCAAACTCCTGCTGTGCAGGGACTGCCTCCATGCAGGGCATTACCCTTGAAACAAGACAGCTTGTCCCTACAAATCTCTGTCCGAGTGGTCTTATTTTCACCATGACTTCCCAGTCTTGCAGGCACCCTTGCAGACAATGGACACATGCTAACACTGGGGAGAAAAAACCCACTGGAAAACAAATATTCTAACATATATTTTCCTATAAGAGGAAAAACCACACAGAGAGTCAGGAAACCCGCATTGTTTCAAGGCTCTCCAGGGCCAGCAGATGTCCCCAGGGCTGTGGAGAAAAGTGTTTGTGGGAAAGGTCAGTGCCTGCACTACACACCGAGGCTGCTGCCTCCACGACACGTCCACCTTCCTGGGAGGCAGAAGGGAGATGGATCAGGGGTACAGGGCAGCAAAGTAGCACTGGAAAACTGGATATGCCTGCCACAGCACACCAATACAACTGAGTTTCTGCATTTAGTAGGAAACAGTGACCCCCATCTCTTCCTGCTCTGTAAGAAGTTCTGCAGATAGCTTTAGTGGTTCCAAAGCTGGAGCAATACAATCAGCTCCTGCCTTTGCCACTGCTGTCTTGTACAGGTTTACCACTTGCACAGTTTTCATACTCCTGCTCCTCATAAAATGCTTGGAAAACAAAAATTTGCCCAACTTTAGTAACTATAAAAAGAAAAAAAAGAAACACCCTGAGGAATCCCACTGGGGAGAGAAACCTGTCCAACTCACATGCTGTTTTGCACAGCAATCCATTGCTTTCCACATTCCTCTCTTCCCACTTTCCCTCCATAAAAAAAAGCTAGATGATTTGAAGAAAATTTTCATGCTCATTTGCGTATAAAAAAAGTCATTCCTCTTGTATGACCTCCCACCCCCACCTCCCATCTACTTTTCTGGTCTGCAACCCAGGATTGTCACCAGCAACACACCAAACAAAATTCAGTAGCAAACCTGGTGGCCTTTCAGCATTCATCCTTTAGTATCTCTTGTCTGATTTTGCTTTCAGGGGCAGGTTTTGATGGATTTCTGGAAAAGCCCTGAAAGAATTCAGCTTTGACTTAAAGCTGGAAATGTACTTCAAGGGAAGGACAGTTTGCGGGAAGAACTTGTCCCTTGTTTATTCATGGATGCACAAACCATGGCCAACAGTTTTTGGTGCCATAGGTGTTGTGGAGTCACATTGCTCCTCCTTGCAAGTCCCTTCCAGATGGAAACTTGGAGCTGTATCGCACCTCCCTCAGCTGCATTGCAGCTGTATTGTCACACATTCACTGTCTACTTCCAGGCAAACTACCACCTCCTGATCAACCACCACTACATCTTAAAAGTTATTCTAATATTGTACTCCTAGTTTTTTGACAAGCACATCTTACAGTGAAGTTTCCCTATTGTAATGCAAAATACCAGAATGAAGCAACAGTGGAAAAAAAGCCATGCCTAACTCAGTAACGCTTATGAACAGACAAGAAAGCAGATGAGAACTTGTGCAGTCTTCCAGTAAGAGAGGACCTCCCTGGGCTTGTGTTCAGCCAGACAGCTCCCCATTTGCCAGCTATCATGGGTGTGGGGAACAGCAGTGGGGTCAAAATTACAGACCCATAAGGATGGAAGTCCCATAAGGAAGGAGGTCCCCACAGTGTACTGAAGAGGCAAAATCCAGGTGACCTCTGGACAGATGTGTGCTGCGAGCAAGAAAATGTTCTACCACACCTACAAAGCCCTTCCGAGTCCCTGCCTCACCCTGCCCAAGCCCAGAAACTGGCAGGGCCTCCTGGGTTTGCAGAACTATGGACAGAGCAGGTGAAGAGGGATTAGTGCCCCTGACACACAGCAGCTGGTGACAGAGCCACTCAAGCCTTCACAACCACCCTTCCCAACCTGGGTATGATGGTCCCAGCCCACCACAAATTTATGTAACCCCTGGCAGGCAGCCACTGAGCAGGGCTGATGCCTCCAGAGCACAGCAGAGAAGCGAGTATATAGAAGGACACAGTGTCCTCTAGAGGTGGAAAAATACCTTATGATTTGGTGACAGAGTAGGACAGGAGAGCACTGGATAGCAGGACTGCTCCACAAGACCAGGAGGGGCAAAGGACAAGGGTGGAGGACCACTACTGGGCAAGGGAGGGACAGGCAGGCGTGGGGTCAACCATGTGGTTCCATCACAGTGCCCCCAGTACAAGGGAGATGGCCAAAATTCACTTACTCAGATCCAAATTGCAACCATAAAATAGCTCCTCAAGGCTCCCAGATGTCAACCCCAAAATCTGGCAGCTTTCCTACCCATCACACCTCTTCTACTCTTTGAGGGGATTTATAGCCATTTAAGCTGCCAAACGTAATCAGCCTGGTGCTGGGTGGTCACACAGGGAGGTAACCCCACATGGGGGGGTTGCTGCTTGATCTGGGCTCTTAGATCAGGTAAAACAATCTTTGTGAGGATAAGGAGGAAAAAAATAGGTGCAAGTACTCTGTGAAGTACTGCTTTGGGCCAGGAGCTGTTTCTAGTGTTTCTAAATAGGAGGAGTCCATGAGTTTGAGTAGTCCTGTGAGGCTTCATATAGTGGTGGAAAATGAGGCTCTTAAGTGCTCTAAACTGGCTTTCAGCTAGAATCCTTATAAAACCAGGAATGTCTCCTACATATCTTCCAAAAGTAGTGATGATTTAAATAAAGTATGGTTGGGAAGAGAGGAGGAAAACACAATATTGCTGAAATAGGCTCAATACTCCTGCCAGGGGCAGTGTTCCATGAAAATAGGTGCTCATACAGAAGATCCAGACCTTTCTTTCTGTACCACTGCAGTGTAGCTGGTGATAAACACCAGCCACCATGGGAACACAGGCAAAAAATCCCTGCATAAGGAAGAGCATGCTGAGGAAAGAATACCTGGAGCAGCACAGAGGAAAGGAGCAGCCAGACCAGCCGTGATCAGCTTCTTGCTGCCTTCTCCTATCCCTGCCAGAGTCGGCAGTCAGCCTAAACTCAAAACACTGGGGGGGGTCTTCCAATCAGGAAGATAAAATTAGATTTGCAAATGCTGTGTCTTTGCAAGACACTGTTGCGTCCAAATAAGCACGAAGGTCTGATGTTTGACAGACCAAGAATCAAAAGAATGAGAGAAAAACCCACACACATTGCCACACCATCGCCCTGAAGCTCTTGCCTTGTTTTTCCCTCCTTATCCTCTCTTAGCTGTTGGCTGCTGCTGCTATTCCCTCAAAATAGACATCACAGAGAGGGTCCTGGCATTTACTTACCCCACGAGTCCCAGCAAAGCCTTTTGTGGTCAGCCAGGTCTTGAAGGTCCATCTTTTGAGCACCAAACTCCATTATTGTGAATACTACTAAACAAAAGAGCATTCAGCAACTCCCTTTAGCCTAAGGAGGAGGACAACTGTTCCTCCCACCACGCTTTGGGCTTGGCCTTAGACAACACAAAGCTGGGGAAGTCAACCACAATATAGAGAATTATTTATAAACTGGTAATGGCTGCAGAGCAACAGATACCAAAGAGCTCTGCTCCATGGAGGGAATGCTCAGAGTGCCCATATCCTGCTTGTTCACCAACCAGCCATTGAGAAACCATGTCTGCAAGAGGACTGAAAGCCTTCAGGAGATTTATAACAGAATACTCAATCTCTGCATCCCAGCCTTGCAGCCCTAGTTGCTAAACATCCAGATTCTAGCACAGGAGAGGGAAGAGGATGAAAACAACTAAATTTTAGTGGTTTTCTTTAACCAGCATTGACCAGTGGCCAAGCTTAACCACGTGTGGCACTGGCTGAACTGACGGGAGGTGTCATCCCATAGCAGAAGGTGCTGCACTCCCACTGCACCCCAAGCAGCTCCAGTGAGCCTGAAACAACAGATCTCTCTGCTCAGGGAGAATGATCAACGCAGGCTGTAGGATCAGCTGTTAGTTAACATCCTGGGAACCACATATTCGTTATAATTTTAAGTAGCAAAATATACCAAGAAGTGATAAAAAATAAAATTTTTCACAAATCCCACACAGGCAGGGTTTCTAAGCATGAAAACACAAACAAACACAAACCGAAGTCCCTCAGTAGTAAGTTCACCCGAAGACACAGCTCCATTTTTCTGGACTGATCAAGCCAATGGCTCTAGGCTTGGTAGAATATCAGAAAATTCCGAAGTCAGGAGAACCAGTGGCTCTCTCCGGCAGGGAGAAATATTCTTACTTGCAGGAAGAGCTGATTGGAAGCTGCACTGCTGCGGCGTGCCCAGAAGGTGACAGTGTTTGTTAAAATTTAGTCACTACAGCTCCTGGACAGCCGCGATTTGCACCTGAGCGAGATCCAACTGTACCGGTATTTGAAAAGAACATTATTTAAGGGGGGGGGAGGGGGGAAGGTACTGAGGAATAGTTATGACGGTTTGGTTAGTTTTCTGCTCTCTTTCTGAAGAATCTTTGAGCCAAGCAGAAAATGCTGCGTATTGAAGCAAAACTAATTTTTATCTTGTTGTTCATACATGCTTAAGTCCACAAAAGATATAAAATTTTCCTTGGAATAAATTAGGATTTCTGTAGATGGTTTTGTATCTGTCCCTACCATTCTCCACTTTCAGGGACAAGTGGTACAAATTCATGGCTTTTCTCTTTTCTTGTCTTTAGATTTCTCTTATTTGTGTCATTATTCATTGAAATTTTTTACTACTTGATAACTCAAGAACTTCTGAGCTGGCAAAAAGCAACCACTGATACGATCTTCCCTGAAGAGTTGCTGTATTAGACAAGCAAGGACTGTGTGAATACACATGGGAATGTCTCTTTCTGGTCCCTAAACTATAATTAGAGCAAGCACATTGCTCATGCAGCCATGTAGCACTGCTCAGTGCAGTGGCAGCAGCACTCTGGTCGGGATTTGCTGGTTTATAGGCTTTGCTCTGGCACAAGTCACCACCTGAGACACCAAACAACCAGGAACTAACTCAAAAACAAGTGCTTACCTCGTCTCAGAGTGTTTACAGACTCCTCAACCTGCTGAGGATCCCCCTCAGAGGAATGTGACTTTCTTCTCTCCTGGACAGGTCCTCCCTGCAATTTTGTAAGACGGGGAGGTTACGGCCCTGTCTGTCCCCTCAGAAAAATATTACTGCATTGCATAGAATAACTCAAGGACCAGGCTATGCTCCAGTGAGAAAGGCCAACAGGTGAGTGTTAGTGCTCCAGAACTCCCAAAATGGCCATGATTTGCATACTAAATGCTGATATTACGTTTTAACTCTTTCACCTCTCTTAGCAGTAACTATGGATTTTGATGGTTTTGTTTAGTATTATCATTAGTGGCAGTCAAAACAATTTCTTTGGAGGTTTCCTACCTCCTTTCTAGGAATCTGGTATGTTTGAAAAAAATTCCGGGAGAAGACTAATGCTAGTACACATTTCTGTGTTTTCAGACTTTCTTATTTTTGTCCACATCAATAAACGGAGAGTACAAGCACGCTAGAGGTGTCATCTCAATAGTTTTGCTTAATTTTCGTAAGTTCCATGTTCCTTTACTCACATTCTTGGGGAACTTGAAAACAACACAGCCTTTTTTAAAATTTTTACCAGTATCATCTTGTCATTAACAACTTGGAGACCATATTTCAGGACTAGAGAGGAGCATTAGTATGAACTACCACAGCCTTCCCTGATCCCCTGCATAACACAAGTTAGAAAGTTTCCACTTTTAACTTGCCTTAAACTCTGACTGAGCTCTGCTTGCTGTTAGCCAGCCAGAGAGGGCCACAAACATACTCTTCTAGCCCATACACATTGATCCCAAAGTTACCCTGAACAGCCTGGTTTGGTAGTAACCATTTCCTTCCTGCCTCCACCTAGTAACTTTTTGGTATAAAAGTCAAGTTAACACTTTTTTGAATTGGAAGGAACTTAAGAATTTCCCTTTATAATAGCAGAAAAAAGATATGACATCTTCATTGTCGTCTATAAAATAAGGCATATTATTATATTGCACTTGACCCTAAAGTACAACTTCTCCACTAAAAGCCAAACCTGATAAATAATACTCCTTCTCCAAACTCTACAATCAGGAACAGCTTCTCCAATGAAAGACATAAGAGACCAACTCTTGGAATCTCAGGAGCCTGAATAACCTCCTGAACAGCACTGAAAAAGAAACAGCAGCAACCAGCCACCCTCTTATAAAATTGATCTTCTCCCAGGTGTTTTGTTTAGTACACACCTCCCTCTATCTTGTGACCCATATAATAACCTCCAGCTGGCTTCCCTCTCCAAGCAGCTGTAGTTCCCTACCTTGAGCTTTTCCCTGATTGTACCTATGGAATGGGTCTTCTTCCCTCTCCAAGAGAAGGATGTCCTCATGGCACCTCTCTTGATAGTACTGCAGGTATTGGATGACTTTCCTAGGAATAAGATGACCTTTTAACTCCCCTCCCACTAAAGCTATTTGAAAAAAACATATTTTCCTCACACTATTGTGTGCATGTAACAGTTAAGCTGTAAGACTTGTGTGAAAGGCATTGGGTGGTCTCTCTCTCTCTGTACATGCACTGCCTGTCCTTACAAATACACCATGCCTCCATGCAGTACTGGCAGACTTTTCTCCTCTGGGGTGCTAGGACTCCACATGTTTCTCTCTTTCTCCCTGAAACAAGAGTTATTTTCCTTATGACGGGATAGGCAACAAAGCCTGGAAGGAGTATCCTGCCTGAAAAGGAGGGTGTGATCACAAGAAACAAGGAAAGAGTTCAAAACAGTTTTCTCCCATAGGAGCAGCTCTGCCTTGAACAGACTGCTTAAATACCTCTCAGATCAAAACGACATGGCAAGGATAACCATGTGCCCCTGGCATGTGGGGCCAGGGAAGCCCTGGGATAGACCACACTTGGTGAAGCTTGGTCAAAGGTCTCTGAGATGTCCCCTTGAACACCACTATCCCTGCTCTCTTTGACTTGAGTTCATCAACTGAGAGATGAACTTACATCCTTCTCACACTAAAAATTTGCCATTCAAATGAGTCTGTGAGCTCATCTTGGGTTCTCTGACCTAGTCAGACACGCCTCCTCTGGTTCTTGGGATCGGTCTCTTGACACTGTTCATGTGTCCACAGAAGTAATTATTCAGACAGATGGGTTTAGGCAGGTAGGAACAACTCTGGGCTACCCAAACATGGAGATTATGGCCGTTCATAAAGGAACCTTCAGCCTCAAGAAGGGATCAAGAATCCCAGACTTTCATGAATGATGTGGTAGGAGAAGGACTCTGATCAAAGGATGAATATCATCCAAAGGAGCAGATGTGGCAGAAGAGCCTTTGGAAATCACCCAGCAATCCTGCCTGCTAGTGGGGGAGGGGGGAAAAATCCTGCTTACAACAAGATGTTCCTTTTTTGCAGAGGAAGGTGATGACAGCTGGGATGAGAGAATGAGAAAAAAATGTAGGGCAGCACCCTGTGTGGGAAAAGGTCGCTCCCCTTCCTGCCACAGCAAGCTCGCCCTCGGAGCTTGCCAAAAGGGTCACTGCCTCCAGCCAGCCGACCCTGTGGGGAGGGCTCACAGCCCACAGCCAGTGTCTACAGGCAATTTCGAGCTACCTACATCCAGGGCTGGCTCTAGGCATGGAAAAGCAGCTCTTTCTTTGGAGGGGTGGGCAGAGGACGCAGAAAGAAATGGGGAAGGCCATGGCTGCACCTGCCAGCTGCCACTGCTTCTGGGCCATGGCTGAGCATCATCAGGAGCCATGTGAGTGGGATGCTACTGCAGCTCCTTGGTCCAACAGAGCTACTACCTCTACAGGGTGAGTATCCCACCTGCTTTGAAAGGCTTCCTTGTGTCCCTCATTCCCTCCTCTTCAGGCTTTCTTGCCCATTCCACCGAAAACTTGTTTCAGGGAAGAAAAGATAAACATAACAGAGGGACATATTAATGAATCAGTGTCATTGCTGTTTATTGAGTTTTACCTGTTTGGAAACAAATCTGTGCTGTGCCTGTTCCTTTAATTAGTTGTCTCTCAGTCAGGAGAATCAGGGCTGTGAGGCACTGATATGGTGCTGAATAATTGTTTGGGAAACAGTGCTTCAGGTTGGACCAGGAATTTTGTCACTGCTGTTAGCAAATACTTCCAAGTCCCTAGAAAGAAGCAGGGCTGGGAGACCCAGCAGTGGGAGCCTGTGCTGGGTGATGTGGGAGACGCTGCCACCAGCATGCAGCACACAGTGGCTTAGCCCTCCCTTTCCATGTTGGCAGTAATACCCATAAGAAGTGGGAAAACTGGGGCAAGAAGGGACAAATTGGCCCACAGAACGTGAAGGGGGGACAAGAGTAAGTGAATAACTATACTCTTGCCCTATTTCTCTGTTCCCAGCTTATAAAGAGAAGGAAAACCTTGCCCAAGCAGGACCCAGCTCTGATAAGAGACCCCTCTTTCATCTGTTGTCTCTCCCTATACACATGCAAAGAGCAAACCGCATCTTCCTTGAGTATAAGGAGAGAGGACAAGAAAACCACATTTATTTCAGAGGGAGACGTCAGGCATCAGAACTCTGTCTTATTTTGTGCAATGAACATGTAACACCAGATGACATTTGCCTTCAGCTGGGTGGATGGCTTTTACCTTTACATGCACCATACACAGCAAAGGTTTTTGCCACACACAGGGAGACCCTGAGCTTGAGGTAAAACCTTGGAACAAAGTGCATGGCAGCGGGAGCAGCCCAGTAAGTGAAGCCTTTACTGAGAGGTGTGAAAAAGGAGCAGGCTGTGTATCCAAAGGGTAGGTGTTTCATCATGTAAGAGAATGGCCCACGAGGAAGCCAGGAGTAAATCTGTTGTTGCTGGGTGGGCTTAATGGCTCCTTGAAATAGAATTGTGCATTCACAGCCTTTTGGAAACTGGAACGACTTGAGCTGCTGTGGGTTAACCCATTCATGCCCCCCTGGCCTTAGCCTTGTGCGAACACCCAGTTTCATTTCCAGAGCGATTACAGGACACTAATGTGAAACGCTTCCCAGGAGACAGCCAACCCAGTTTCCCAGCCCCCAAAGCTCAGAGCAATTTAACTGAGCGCAGGAGATTTCAAGTGCGTACCCGCCTCAGACCCTTACCCCCTGGGACATTAACCAGGAGGTTATCAGCATCAACTGATAACTCCTATCTTGCACCTTCAGAGGACTTGTTCTCCGAGTGCTTTTCAGCCAGACACAAAGGATTCCCCACAGAAGTGCAGTGAGCAGAAAAATACTGCAGAAAATACAGGAGACACCATGAGACACTCACAGGTGGTACCTGTGGGACTGGTGACAAAGGCCTTGAGGGATTAGCTGCAGCCTGACTGCACACTCTGGATTTTCCCAGTTCCTTTGGAAGATGCATAGGCAGGGAAGGAGGTGCAACATGCTCCCAGAGGTCCCTTGTTGGTGGTCTTTGTAGCTTGTCCCAAGAGTAGGACACGATGGAGCTCAGTGACCCTACAGCCCGGTGCAGCCAGGCTGTACATGCTGCAAGGATGCCACGGGACACATCTGCCCCACAGAAATGACAGGCAGAGGAGCTGTGACCATCTGAGAGCACACGACTACCAGAGTCCTGACTGTCCTGTCTGGGGCTCGCTGACTCTGGTGGTGTGACACACAGCCCTCCCGCAGATACTCCTCCATCACCACAGCAAACCTCTGCTACTGCACTCCCCAGGCCTGGGACGCATTTCTTGGTGTATGCCAGGCAATGAGTTTACTTGTTTTGCAACAAGCAATAACAGGCAGCACAAGGAAACCCCAAGTTAGGAAAGGAGACAACCTACCGAGCCTGAAACTCACACTGTTCCAAATTTTGATTATGCATTCAGAGCATAATTATTTTTTTTTCAAACCCCTGTAGCAAGACCCAAAGGTTGGGTTGATATTAAGAACCAAGTCCTACTTCTCAAAATGAAATAAGTAGAAGGAGAAAGCATCTCCCTTTTGTATCAAAACCTGGGCTCATCTTTCTGATTACACTATTCTCCAGAATTCAAGCCAAGAAGAAGTCTTGTAGTATCCAGAATAAAGATTAAATTTAAAATCCTCAAGAGCTGGCAGGTTAACCCCAGCAGACTCCAGAGATGTGTACTTAGCCTGTGCAAATTTTAATTCCACTGTTTGACTGATACCCATGGGATGGTCATTCCTCCCAGCTCACTAATGATTTCACACAGGATGGTGTCCTCCATTAATATTGCAGTTTTCCTTTCAGGAGGCAGAACATGATTCACAGTACTTACCATCTGATAAATGTGGGCAACATTGAGACACACGTACTAGCGTGTAACAGAAGAATGGCAATAATGGAGAAAAGGTTCACCAGAGGCCATGTTGGAGCCAAATTCATATGTGTGCCCACATCCCAGGCAATGCTGTAGACAGAAATGAATGAACTCCACAAACAGAGCGCCCCCACCCAAAGACCCCTTCCTTAGGCACAGGAAAGTGTCAAGGCATTTCTGCACCCCCCTCTGTCACAGGTGAGTGAGCCAACAGCCTGTGAGTTACACTGGGACTGCCCTTGCTAATCAGCCAGCCTCTGCATACCAAGTCTCGTCTTCTTTACTGGAAATAAAGATCATCCTGACCCCACTTTGCAGCTGTGCTGACTCAGGGGTCCAGCAACATTCTCACATGTGCTGAAACCTCTGCATGTCTGTTGTGGCCATGAGGCTCTTGGAGCTGAACCTTCGAGCCACAAACCTGACTAATTTTATGCCTTTTGGGGTCTAGTGGCTTTTACAAAGCAGACACATTGAACAGAGTGTCAGAAAGGACTGTGGGAAGCAAATGTCAGCATTTCCCTCGGTCCCATACGCGACTCTCAGCCACGCAGCTCAGAGTTCCTGCTGGCATGGTTACCTGATTGATTGGTTGGGCTCTCCTGGTGCCCCGATGCCTTAGGATTTTAGCTTCTATATTTTTCATGTATCTTTAGTGTGTGGCTCTGAACTCCATGTGCAGTGTTGGCTGCTATTCTCCCATTTTAGTCAGACAAAACAATTCTTCTCTAGGCCTGAAATTCAAGGACGCCTCACTGTCTCAGGCCCCAAGAGATGTAAACAACGGGGGGGG
>VYZT01013523.1:166347-198096 GCA_013400735.1 Pomatostomus ruficeps
GAAAGGAAATCTACTTCTCCCCTTGCTGTTCCTTAGCAGTGTCACAGCTGGTGACGACTTCCTAGGAGAAGGACCACGACTTTTACCAGTACGAATGGGAAAATTACCCAACTGAAATATTAAAACGAGTTCTGAAAAAGTCAGGATGAAAAAGGACACAGATCAGACACAGAGAAATTCACAGGCACTGTTGAGGAAGGTTGCATCCCCATATTTCTCAAAGAATTCCCCAGATCCACTCAAATCAAGAGGGATGCTCAAGTGGCACCTGCATGCTGAGATCAGAGCAGCTGCCCCATGACAACCAAGAAGAATTTGGTGAAAATCCTCTAGGATGGTTATATAGCTGGAAAGCCTTTTGCTCCATAGCCTGTGAATAATTCAGCCACATTTGAGATGCTGGGCTCTTCGTCCAGTCTCCTCTCACAAAGCACTTGGGAGGCAAAAAGGCAGGGAGGGAGGGCAGCACACGGGGAATGCTGAGGATTTTGTGCTATCCCCAAGCAAACTGATTTTTCAAGGGGCTACACAGCTCTCTGTTTCACACTCCCCTCAGTCAGGAGAGAGGGTCAGTCTCTCCTCAAGGTGGATAGTGACAAACGTCACAGAAGCTTTCTGCAATCAATTAGGAGTGAAAATGTCTCAGGAGCCTTTTATACAGTTCATCAGCTCAGTGAGCACAGTTTGTGCCTGACTACCTTCCCTCACCGAAACCAAGGCTGCTTGAATGGGCCAAGTCTGGAGGTTATGTAAAAGCTATTAAAAATGTTTGCAATGAGAGAGGCACAGTGGGACTTTTTTATTATTATTTTTTAAAGGTGGCAGTCACTTTGCCTTCTTTCACAGCAAACCAAATGTTAGAAACTCCTGCACAGATGGTCAGTTTTGATGCATTTTTTTTCTGTCCTAGAAATGGGATTTGTCCATCAAATTCTCATCTGCTCTCCCTATTTCTGTGACTTTCATCTCTGTTCCCTGCAGTTCCCCTCCAGCACAGGCATTCAGGTGCCATTTCAACATATTTTTTTCTTACATGTCCCTCTCCTGAAGAGAAAGAGGTGGTACAGTACTGCCCAGTTCCACATTCCCAAAAACCCCGGTCCTAGATGATCCTAAGAAACAAACTACTAGCAATTCTGTTTTTTACGAGAGCTGTGATCCCAGAGCAGAGGAGGGTTCACACATCCCCACTATTTCAAGGCCAAGAGAGCTGAGAGCAGCAGTCATTACAGGTAGAGCTGAACAAACCTTGTTCTGCTGTCACCAACTCTCTCCTGCTATGCTCCAGGACATCCTGACCTTGGGAAGGAGGAATTCTGCTGCCTGAGCCTGTTCATCATCCCCATGTACCTTTATGTTGTTTATCCCCTTGCATTGCAGCACTTGCCTGATCCCTTTGCTTTCTGATTCTTTGCAGTGACAAAATTTCTGCTGCTGAACTTAGAGGCAGTGTCTTCTTTGTAAAACAAACCTGTCCTTGCAATATGGAAAGTGAGTGTAGGTTGCCCTTTTACCACCACTATGGTGTTGCTCCTGCCCTTCCAGCTACAACCAGGGCTCTTCAGAACTTCCTTGCACACTGGAGGCTGCAATGCACTCTTAGATGTTAATTTTCCCCATTTGTCCTATCCACACATCCCACTGGGGACCCAGAGGGGTTCCTCTGAGGTGGGTATGTACATCAGTGTGTTCCTCTCTTCAGGCACTGGCCAACTGGCCACAGATGGCAGGACAAGGAGCAAGGTGGGCCAGTAAAGTGCTTTGGTTTTGCTGTAAATAAGGCCAGACAAACCACTGATGTTTTCGGGGGTGTCAGGTCTTATCTTCCAACCTAAGGCAAGTCTAGTGCATCTCTGTTTTCTATCAGAGTGCTGAAACAGGGAGTCCCCTGCTATGCTCTGCACAGGGGCTGAGGCTCAGCCCAAGGAAAGAGTGGTCAGTCAGGTGTGGCAGAACAATCGAGCAAGGCTTGGGAAAAACGTGTATATATGGTGGGAATTGCTACCTGATAAGCAGCAGGGATACTGCAGACACTGACCTAAACACTGACCATAAAATAGGTCAGTTTGCCCACGGGGTTTTTTTTTTTTAGTTTGGGCTTTAGGATGTTTTCCACCTAAAGTGACTAAGCGGGCACTCACCTCCTCAGCTGGTGCTTTTTAAGCAGCCAGGCAAGGAGAGCAAAGGAAGGACGTCACAGACCCTGCTCATCCATGCCCAGGCAGCCTTTCTGCAGCTTGGCATTGGGTACCTTCACCAGAGCAGTTCAGTGCCACAGCACCGTCCCAGCAAGAGTGAACTCTGGTGTCCAAGAGTAGCAAACCCCATTTGTCACTTGTGTTTGGACGTGTGACCTCCCTTTCTCAGCCGTGGGTATGAACAGTGATTTAAACAAAGCACTAAAAGAGAGGGGGGAAAGCAGCACGGAAAAGCCTTCAGCATGCCCATGGAGGCAGTAGAGCATTGAGATAAATTTATTTGATGGGTTCTGTAGCAGGGGTGAGACAGCACCTGGAATTTATGTGATCATTAAACTTCCATGTGCAGTGGCCCTGTGAATCCAGAGCAGTGACACAAAACCAGCAAGCCCAGAAGCATCATCACCGCTGTTTATCACACTCACCATTTTCCCCCAAAAGTGAGTAATGGGGCAGGGAAAGAAGTTCACATTGATCCTTGTGTGTAGTCCACAGCAATTGCAGGCAATAACTTCATTGTTCACCAAACGTTAAGGTTCATAAAAAAAAAAAGAAAACAAAACTCATCAGGCATGAAGGTGTTATTCAACCATTTTCAGAGTTCTCTGCATCTTCTAGTACAAATCCACTGATTCTCAAGTACAGCCAGATATGGTATGGCACCAGCTGAGCTGAGAGCTGAGATGGGACAGGATGGAAACCCCATTATGCTTTGAGATTCCACTTGCAAGACAAGTTGTGGTCAAATCCAGTGTGACCAGGGAAATGTCTGACTCTCCCAAAGTGCCTTTGACAGTAAGGACTCCTTTTTATTCCAAATGTTTCATTTAAATGACCTGCCACCGTTGTTTTATTTTACCCTAACTACATTAGAGATTAAAGTGTTCAGGGACAGAAGCCAGTTTTATCAAATTCCTGAAAACAATGCATAGCTTTTTCTGGAAGGGAGATGGACTAAAACACACACATTTTGGCTCCATCTGAGTGTCCCTAGTGTGCCTTTGGAAGTGAGGAACTGAGAGCAGAAGTCCTTTCTGGATCCTCAAAATAACTTTCACCACCATCTGTAAAATGGCATGACCTATCAAGAAATGAGAAGTTGGTGGAAGGGAACAGCTGAGTAGATAAAATCTGAGCAAAAATCCAAAGGGGATCTAGAGAAGTTTGGTGAGTAAGCAGGTAGATCCCAAAAGAGCAATAGTTGCCAGGGAAGAAGCTTGGGAGGGTAGCTAAAAAGCTCTGATCTACAGCTGTCATCTGTATTTTTCTAATATCCAACAAGTATGAAATAGAAAATCAAGAGATCAAACTTCCCAGTAGCTCTGTTTGTTGAGGTTGTCCATTTCTCAAGGTCAGATGATGCAGGTGTGGGTGTAACAAAACACCTTTGTTAGCAGGTGAGGAGAGAGAACCTCCCATGGATGCCTCCATAGTTAACAACTGTGTCTGCCAGCATCTAAAGTTATATCACTAAAGTATATGTTTAGGAAGCATCTCCAGGTGTTTTCGGGGAAAAGTCAAGGTTATAGTTTAGGAACCTGCATTTCTACCTAGTTTTGTTATATACAAATATGTCTGTGCTTGACTGCCCTGCCTGATGGTGTGAAAGCAAAAGGGCAAAATTTACAGGCTTACCAATCCATGCCTATTTCTCCAGCATAGCCCCAGGCTCAGCTATTCCCAAGAGTTCTCACAGAATTGTGCTCCTCTGGGTGCTTTGACTGAGTTTTAGTTTCTGTTCCAGATGCAGTGGTGACAAGGATGGGAAGGTAGGAGATCAGTCTGCAACCTGACCACTCCCCATCAGGCGGGGACACCAGGAACACAGGTTCTCCCTGAAAAAGCCTGATGGAAAGGCATCCACAGTCAGGTTGTTTCTCTGTCTTGGTATTCAAAGCTGAGGGGCAGGTGGTGTCAGAATGAAAAGAGGTGAATTGAAGCAGTTGCAAGGGCACAACTGATCTTGTTTCAGTCATTATTTTAAACTAGGAGGCCCTCAGAAAGCAAAAAGTTCAGCATTATGCATTTGCAGTTTAGCAATTTGGCTGTAGCCTGTTAACTTGCCATATAACTGCTGATGATTTGTTCATTATATTAGCTTAATTGCTGTAAGCCTAGTGTGTCTGAATCAATCAAAGTTAAAACAATAGAATTATGTTTTTACATAATCGCTTTTGACTAGAAAGCAAGCTGTGCAGAAGGAGGTTCCACATGATGTTCTCAGATATCTTTTCAAAGGAATGATAATTAATTCTGCACTACTGCTTCTGAAGGGATAGAAGGAGATGGGAAAAGATAATGGGCAGTGGTGGTTGCATAATCCCTGCCCCTTCGGTTTGCTGCAGTACGCTGATAATGAACAATTTGAAGGATAAAAGCCACTGTGAGCCCAAGCCCAAGAAAAGCTTAACACACGCATCAGGACAAAATGCACGTCTCCATTTTCTTTGCAGGAGCTGGATCATTTTTATCCTGATTCACAATGACATCTCAGAGCCATTTACAATGGTTCTACAAGGCTGAGTGCCAGCAAGCAGATTGCCTTGGAAAACATGTTTGAGTGCAGGGTGAACACCATTTGCCATGCACAGCAGACCAGAGTTGAATAATCAGCTCAGCATATCCAAACCCAGGTTTTCAATCCAGGCTAGCCACACTGACAAACTCACATTTATTCCTAGTTCTAGCAATGGGTTAATGTAAACTAAAGGTCCTGAGGCGTGGTAACACAGATTCTTTCCCATGGGAATTTTTCTCTTCTTCTTCCTGTGTTTCATAAATAAAGAGAAAGTTTAGATGTTATTGAAACGGTCTCTGGAAAAGATGGGCAGTTCTAACCTGGCCAATTGGCCTAGGGAGAGGTTTTGGATTTACCCAATCCGGACGACCTTTGAAAAGTCTATATAAGTTTTATAATTAAATAATAAATTCAGATTTATGCCACTTGACCGTCTTGGCTTCTTCACTTGGCTAGCGGTTCAACAGCGACACTGAGGAGGAAGTTTCTCTTACCTCCTTCACCCTTCCTCTCCCTGTGAAGTTTTCCTTGCAATGTACAGAGCTCTTATCACCTCTGCCGAGGTGAAAATACACTGGAGAGTGTCTTGCTTTGCATTTAAAGGCACATGCCATGTTTGTTCTCTCTCTCCCTCTGAACTCATTCTAAGAAGTGGAAGGAAATTTGTAAGGAAGTAGCAGCATACATGGATAAGTGCGTCCCATGTCACTCACCAAGTGCATGTTAAGTTTAGGTAGAAAATCCAAATGTTTTGGAAATCCTCTGCTCTGCAAGATTTCTGAATTTTGGGGGTTTCTGAGCAAAGCAAGGTCCGCACTTATTCAGAGAAAATGATAGTTTGGAAAGGCAAATGAAAGACTTTTGATCAGTGGAAATTAGATGCTACTCTAAGCTTTGTCCCAGCACAGAAATGGTTGGATAAAAGATGCCAGAGAAGGCTTGGGGGACACTTCTACTCAAAGTAATCTAAAACTTGTATTTTCAGATTGACGCCAGGCAGAAAGCAGTGGTTATAACTGCTTGGTTACAACTACAGTTTGTTTTACTCTACATCCTTGATCCTAATATGAAACAGAAACTAGATGATGCTCCTAAGCCTTGAAAAAAGCTGGGGCTGAATAAAAGTCCCAGAGTGAGATGTCTTCTGCTTTATCCAAGTTACTTCACTCCTTTCCAGTGGTGTTGCCATCCTTCCTGTCTTACCACATGATATTGTACCAACACAGCAACAGACTGCCTTAGCTATAGAATGAGCAAACTCTAGAATGAGCACACAAGTTCCTTATCCAAATACTTGCCAGTAATTCTAATATAGCCCGATTATATTCTTAGATAGCTGGTTCTTGAATAATGGAGAGAGAGTGGTTGTTTCAAAATATATGGAAAAATCTTATGGATCTACATTGTGTAATATTGCAGTACTTGCCTATTTGTTATTAATTCTAATTTATGCTCACTGCAGAATCCAGACAATGAAATGCCTGTATTTTATCTTGTAGAAGGTTCCTCCACTTTAAAATAATTTTAAACAGGAAAATGGAACTACTTTATTTTAAAAAAAAGTAATTATTTGTGGGGGTGCTGGAAGTACTCTGAGCATCTCCAGAGGCTCTTGATGAAAAGGACTCCCATTCTCTGAGCACAGCATGTTCAAAGAAAAAGCTGTGGTGATTCCACAGGACTTCAGAAAGTTGGAACTAATGCCTTTAGTGACTGGCTAAGGCAACCTAAGGAGCAAACTTTGATCTGAGAACCATCTCAAAACTGGGCATTACTGTAGCAGAAGAAGAAATACAGAGGTGCAGTGAGGGACCTTGTTGTGGCCAGGAGCAATACATGGAGAAGCAAAACTAGCTTTGATGTTGCCAGATCCATATGTTACAAAACCTCATGCAGTGCATTGATAGCAAGCACCAGCACACCTCCAGGGACTCCACAAAAGGATGGTGTTACCTCAGCCTCCATTTTAAGGAAAGAAACACAAAGAAATTATTTGCTTGAGCATAATTAGGTGGTACCAGGAAGGGGAAAAGTTGTTCCACATCTGTCCCATGCTGTCCTATAACATCCCTAAATTCCTTGTAATACTGAAGGAATACTGTTAATGCCCCATAGAGGTCTGGGGTGCTGAGAACGCCACATTAGACCAGACCCAAGCTGGTTCCCTCCTCTGGGGAAGTGCAACACTTTCCAGAGGTGCCAGTTCATGTCCTTTCAGGAGGGCTTTACCATTTCAGCTGTGGCACTGTGTGAGCAACATGCCTTGCATGGGGCACCCACACTGAAATCTGGGGTCTTTAAATACCACAGGAATGCAAATAATACTCACAGCATAGCAGCTGAGACAAAGAAGAGGTCCTGCACTAGGAAGGGTGTTGCCAGTTCCTTTGTCAGAAGGAGATATTTTTATTGAACCCAGTAAAGCTGACTGAGTTTTAGGAAGAAGGGCTTGTCACATCATTCCAGCCAGTTTATACTATTACACTAGTTCATACCATTAAAATAGTAACAAAAGACAGAATATCTTGCAACCCAAGCAATGACTTCATTTAACATCTAATGCCACTGAAGAGTAGATAGAGCTCTGGTTACCCCTGCACAGATTTCTCCCGTTGTTTTTGCCATACATCACTATCAACCAAATAAGCAGAATAACAGCCACACCAGAAAAAACATTGTTTCTGACTAAGGACTTCTGCCACTGGCTCCATATGGAAAGCACAAGAAGAAATTAACTAGGGAGAGCCATGGTTATGGAAAATGAGCCATATCCTTCTCTTGTTTTCCTTTTTCCCAAACTCTTAAAAGGAGTCATCCCTTTCTGGACTTTCCCGGGAATGCGGGAACCACAAATGTAGAAATGTGTCATGTCCTTCAGTCAGTGGGAAGAGAATTAAGATGTCTCTGGGAGGAGTCCAGGGAATCCAATGGCAAACCCCAATATCAATCTAAATAAAGTCATTCACATCAGCTTTGAGGTATTTTAAAATGTATATATTCTTTGTGCCTGCACAGTCACAAGGATTGAAAGAGGCTGGGGTGAAATGGCTCTCAAACATACTGCTGCAGATCAGGAGAAAGAAATGGTATAGCAGCCCCAAGCATGGCCTGGATTTGGCCTAGGTTATGGCATTGGAAATTTGCTTTGCTAACCTCTTAAAACAGGAAAACCACCTTTCAAGTCCTGAGATGTCACACCACCTTCCAGACAAGAGTCAGCTGAGAACCCGGCTTCAATGATTTGGGAATTTTCCTATCAGATTGAAGGGAAGCAAAACTGATGTCTCAAGTTGGCAAACTATACAGAAAGCCTTAGTTTGCTCTGTCCTTTGACATATTTTCAGCTTTTGGAACATAAAACATTAACAGTGATTAATGTGAAGCTGGCACAGACCAAGGCAACTTGTCATAATTCAGTACAACGCCATTAAGATATTCTCCAGGGACGAGTGGATTGAAGACAGCTGGCTTTGCAAATTTACACCAGAACTTGTCTCGGTACTATGAAGAAAATAAGATATTCATAAAAGTGTTCTAGAATGCCCAGATCTATACGGAGCTGTGCCAAAAACTCATGCAAAACAAAATCATTATTCAATACTTATTACTTTTCTATTTATAAAGCTTCTGTCACTCCCTGGCAAACAGAGGTAATGGCATTTGACTTGGAAGACAAATCACAAACCATGGAAAGTGGAAAGTGGATTGCAAATCATCAGCCTGAGCGTGTTGCAAGCTGAAAAGCGTTAGTCCAAGCTATTCTGAGAATCCTTATGAATAACAAATACGCTTGAAGAAACCCAGACCATTTCATACACAGCTCAACCAGAGAAAAACAGGCTAAATTTATGAGTATCACTCACAGTGGCCAAATTAATCAGCTCTGCAATATGCTGCAACTACAACCAGAGAAAACTACCTAGCATTAAGCATGAGTAAAATTTCAAGTGGCATTCCCCAGCAACAAACTGCAACTCCTTTAATTCGGTTTCAGGCTCGTTTTCTTTTCCAGGGATAAAGTGATGGAGATGAAACTTGTCCCAGGTTGTCAGTATGAACATAAAATACCTCTGGCGCTGGGTGGGCTCTGGAGAGTGAGTACTTTGCGAGCAAATGGCCGACACTTGGGAATGCTGGCAGGACATGACACAAAGGGCAGACCACTCTCAGAGATGAAAATGGCATTAGGACACCCATGATTTATGGCAGCAACTTTGGCATTTCCATATCTCTTTTAGGTTATTCTTGACAGCAGCACTCTGACTCAGAGGAGCTAAGAGCTTTGGTTGGAAAATATACCGGATGTTTGGGGTTGGGCTTGGCAAACCTGTTGTGACCTTGGCAATGAGAGTCAAGGAGAAGAGGTAAAACTGATGAAGTGGGAGAAGGAAATAGCCCAGCCAGAGCCCTTGTAGCACCATGAGGGGAACTCTGTGCAAAGTGTTTCCAAGCCAAAACCTCACAGTAGTATTTGCGGAGAGAAAATACATCAAACTAATTCATAGTGAAGCAAGTAAGTCACCACATAAAAAAATGCCACCAAAAGCAAGGGTCCTTCAGCCTTACAAACCATGTAACTTGGCGTTTTCTTTTCACTCCTGTCCCTTATTGTCTTCACACGCATGGTCTCATACCCCTGCCTTCTCCTTATATAGCATCTTCCTGACCTGGATCTTTCTGTCCCAAATTTCTGCAAACTCTCTGGTTTTGGTTTTGTATCACTAGTTTCTGTCTTCCTCTGTCTGGATGATATCAGCCTTTTCCTTATTTATTTGTGTGGCCAGTGTCTACTCAGGCACCCCACAATGCTATTTTTCCTGTGACATGATCACCTGGAAGCTCTGGTCACAGCATTAAGTCTGCCAGAGCTCAAGAAGCGCTTCGACATCACTCTCAGGCACGTGGGGTTTGAGGTTGCCCTGTGCAGAGCCAGCTTTGATCCGTGTGGGTCCCTTTCAACTCAGGTTACTCTGCCATTCTACCTCTAAGGAATAGACACAGGAATTCAAACACCACGAGATAAAAATATCAGAGCCTACAGTGTCTTCCCTCAGACAAAGCAAACCATGGCACGCAACCCAACGGAGCCACAGTCAAGGTTAGCCTTGTGAAGACCATCTGGTTAGTTGTTTAAATGAAGATGAAGGTTTGGGTTCTTTTGTTTTAAATTGCATCATTCAGAAATGATCCACCAGGACTCACAAAAATATGCACAGTCAAATAACCCTGGGAAATAGAAAAAGAGACAGATGGAGAATCTGCCTGGGTAATTTTCTCCCCTGTGGCTACTGTGCTGTTTCTGCTAGAAAGGATGTGGAAGGAGGCAAAGTGAATAAATATAAACTGACTTTGTGGGATGCATAGATAACTGTAATATTTCTCTAAGTCCACATGAAAAACACCAGTGAAAAGAAAATGGATTATCAAAAGCCAGAAAAGAGACTTTATAACTCACACAAACAACAAAGTGGAATTTCTTCTTATTTTTTTTTTTGATCCTGATAAAGTTCCTTGTTCAGTTTTACAAACAAGGAACACTTTCTGTCCTTTATTTAATATCTTTGAAGGGACCTTCCTCTACACTTGAAGGAAAGTTCATGAGAAAGCATTTAACCAACAAGAAAGGAGTTCAGTTGTTGCTTCAAAGAGGACCAATGAGATTCTTTATACTTTCCAAGTGCCTGACTGTGAGTGAACCCAGGGGCTGCTCTGTATCACTTTGCAGAGCTGGGAAGGTGCTGCTGAGGGGCTGAAGCACATTAGGGTGCGCAGAACCCATCAAATGACGTCCGAGCCACAGCATGACCTCCCAGTGCCACCCAGTGATGGACAGGAGCTCCATCAACACACCAGAACAAGAGAACAGTAACGAACCATCAGTGCCCAGAACCGAGGTACTACAGAGTCATGGACAAGCCCCTTTCGCACCAGGCAGTAGAGGCCGGGGGATGTGGGCCAGGCAGGTGGCACAGATGGGAGGAGGGCTGGGGAGTAGGCAGGGCACGGGACACAAGTGGCGCCCGGAGGGGTCACTGAGTGCAGATGGCTGTGCCAGTGCCTGGCTGCCCGGTGGGTGCAGCCTGCTCTGCTTTCCTTGCAGTGACTTTCAGCAGGGGGAAGTGGCAGCTGCTCACTCGTCTCCCCCAGGGACGTTTTGATCAGTCCTTTCTCCCTGCATGCCCCCCTTTCCCCTCCTCAGGCATGACTGCTGCCCGCTGTCACCTCCAGTGATCCCCAAAGGGGTGGTTCTATCATCTGAATAATTTACTGCCTTTTCCCCAGTTCTCCCCAGCCAAGCCTGTGTGTTCCCTGGTGCTTCTTTAGTCCTTTTGGGCAGCTGCAGCGACTTGACCTGGGTCAGACACAGGGCTGTGAGCACGGGGGCCAACGGTGTGCTGTGACACAGTGTGCTCACAGCAGCATGCAGGTTTGCACATTTAATTTTTTTTTGTTTGCTGGCTTGCCTCATCACTTGTTCATCACACACTGCATTGTGGAAAGGCTAGCCATAAAATCCTGAATGTATTTTTCTTAGCATCTCTGGGTGCTTAGTCAAATGTCAAAAATACAACTACTTTGGAGAACTGGTTTCCTTTTATGTGCAGAAAGTGAAAGGCGGGGAAAGGGAATTCTGCCTATGTTAAGCATTTTCTTTGCATTTGCTCACAAAGGGTAGGAATTAGGCTCTTAAAATAATAATAAAACCTGTAACATTCATTTTGAATGTTGTTTACTGTGGGGGCTTATTTTTAGGGCTTCTGTTCTTCCTCCTGCCTTGCTTTCTCTCACTGAATAGAAGGGAAATTGCCTAATTTAGTTTGGTTGCTCAACTGGCCATATTAGTACATCTCGCTCAGAAGAGCATCCCCAAGAAAAATGGCATGTTTTTAATGCTCATTTATGTCAGTCTTTGCACTTCTGTTTAGTGTTGACCAGTGAAGTCACTCTGAAGACACAATTTATGCGCCATTCTCCGTCTCTCTATAAGAATGTCAGATATTTCTCAGCTGGAGGATTGCTGTATGTGTAGCTTGACCTCCAGATATAAACATCTGCTCTGTTCACCCCTTGTAAGGGTAAAATGGGAACATTTTCTTCTATGCTCATTTTTGCTCTCCAGCTGCATCTGTCCCTAAAAGCTAGATATGCTGGTCTCTGAAATATTAAGTAGTCCCCTTATGTGTTATGTGAATCTGTGTTAGAGGTATTCTGTATTTTGCAAGTACAGTCACAATTGAAGGTTCCAGTGAGTGACGGAAGTGGCTATTCCTGTGTTCTCAGCAATTTTCTTACAAAAGCAGTATGAAATGTGACTTTGCAGAGCTCTGCAGTGTCAAGGAGGCACTACAGTTAAACAGCGCACTTGGAAAGCAAAAAATATTTATATTTAAGTGATTTCCATCCAGAAACAGGATCATTGTCATAGAGCGGTGACTAGGGATGATTTTTCCAAAATGGACTGTTAGAGGGACAAGGTTTTGTCTTGGCAGGACTGAGGAGGACAACTTGTGGGTCACACAACAGAGCATGTGGTTACTGGCATGGTTCAAAGTTTCCCTGATTTCATCTTCTAGCAAAGGTCCAGCACAGACAAGCCCTTAGACTGTTTCAGTTCTGGGCCCCCAAAGGTCCTCTGTACAGAAACTGTGACCTAGAGAGGGTGATGTGCTGGCAACCAGAACAGACCTGACTATTTTCAGCAAGTCATGTATTCAGCACAAAGCCATCATTTCACATGTTTCATCTCTCAGCAATTACAACATTTCCCAACTGCAGCTGTTTCTCACCAACCTCAGATGTGCTTTCTCAAAGAATGAGGCACTTTTTGAAAGCCTACCAAACCACGCTGGTGGAAAGCCTTGTCTGACAGCTCTTGCAGAGGAGGAAGTGAATAAAGTGAGTAGCACATTAAACATCTCTCTTCAAACAAATTATTTTAAACCTGTTTTCTCCCTCCTCTAGCAGAGTTCTCATGCTGATATGGGCACAGCCAAACATGTACTGCTGTTGTTGCATAGGGCAAAGCCAGTGTGGAGAGCAGTCTGGCACCTTACTGAACACATAACCCTCCCCATACTAACCTGACTTACCCTGGGGACAAATTCAGCCCTGACATACGTGGCTGTTGTTTCCATTACAGCTGTTCTGCAGATATGAGGAACACAGAAATTAAAGGAAAAGGGCTCCAGAGCTATCTTTCATCCTTCTGTAATCTGTCATTCCTACTACATTTGTTGTACTAGCCTGCAAATCTCATTCCTCATCAGAAGAGATCATGCTAATTTGCCACTCACACCCATTTTACTACAAACATGTACCCAGTATGCAATTTACTCCCCCAGTTATAATCACAGCTGGAATTAACACAGAGCCTTCCTAGGTGTTTCTTCTTCAGTGTTTTTGCAAGCTCCTGCTGGGCTGAGTTTGGCGTTTCCCAAGAAGGATCCTTCCAATGAGACAGCAGGTGATGCTGGAGACGTTGCACCACTCTGAACAGCCCCAGCCTCTGCTGATGGTGAGGAGGTTCAGTGCCCAACACGTGCTCCTTGGGAAACAGGTTCCACTTGCCTAGGGAAAGCCCATTAGCAGTAAGCAACAACAATACAGAAAAAATAAAGAGCATTAACTCCTCCAGTTCTCTAGTGTTTTCTAGTGTTCAGCAGGAAAACACTCTTGAAAACAAAAAGATTGCTCAGTCTCTAAGACAATGGATGATATTCCCTAAACACATCTATGTAGCTCTGAAGTTTAATTTTCCCACCTCGGGAAGGGAGGCATTCAGGTGTGATCTGGCTAATATCGAGCTAGCAGATAGATTTGTGTATCAATTGCCTGTGGCTGGTACTTGTATGACCACTTATTCTGCTGCTCAAAAAGACTCCTTGCAGGTCATCAATAAATACAGCAGGTTTTCAGTGTCAGCTTTCCATATCTGCTGTTTTACTCCAGAAAAAACAACCCAGGAGACTTGCTCTGTGCTCAGGTCAGGGTGTCAGGTCAAACTCATTTCTCTCACTTCATATATTTCAAATTTTCAAGACTGATCTGGTTCGAGTTTCTGATATTTTCCCCGGGCAGAACCACTGCAGCAATCAATGAACTTTGCACAAAACCACTTTGTTCATTCCTTTTACACCTCTCTGCTTCTCTTAGCAGCTGTGATCTCTTCCTCCAAACTGCCTGAGGCAGGAAATGCAGGGCTGGGCAGTAGTGGGGATGCTCAAGCACTGTGCTGGGGTACTGAAACACTGCCAGGGCAGGGGCAGGCAAGATCCACCTACACGTAACATGGAAAATCTGGCCTGTCTGGAAACTTCTGACTATTTTATGAAAAAAATACAACAAAGTTTTCTAGTGTGGGGCCACAGCACTGAGGCAGAGACAGGAGTTTTCTAAAAAGATGAAGACATAAGAAAAGAAAAGTACTGTGTTTTGTCCCAAAATGAGACACACCATGAAAACTTTCAAACAGGAATATTTTCCCTAGCCTTCCTTACTGCCTTTGAAGCTTTCCATTGGGAATGCTTCATTTTTGCACTCCAGCTACAGCTGCACAACCTCAGCGTGCCGGTGCACTCCCACTGGCTCAAAAATCTCATCATTTTCCTCCTGATGGGCCCTGACAGCTCTGTGGTGAGTGGTGTGAGACTGGTCTCCCCACTGAGATCCAGCGCGTGTGTGATCCACACTCCGTGTTACCTGCGCGTCTCCCGGTGCTGTCACACACAATAAGGATCTGCAGCAGGATGGATGGAATTGTCAAGGCCAGGGGAACTGGGGCTCTCCAAGGCAGGGAAGAGGTGAGATGCTCCCTGGCAGGAGCAATACACCTTACACCTTGCCTTCAGATGAGTTTATTCTGCAGGCCTTGGGTTGTTACTCTGCAAATTTCACTGCTGGGGATCGTAGGCAATGAGAAAACTTGTCCCCTTACCTACAGAAGTAGGAGCTGCCTGCAAGCACAGCTCTTCAGTGTTGGGTGTATGATAAGCTAAAGATCTGGGCCTAACTACTGATAAAAACAATCCTGGAAAATTTCCATTTCCCAATTTATCTTAAGTCAATCTAATAGAATCATAGAATGATATTACGGATGGAAAAGACCTCTAAGATCAGCAAATCCAGTTCTCAGCCTATCACCACTACCATGTTCACCACTAAACTATGTCAAGTGCCATATCCACGTGTTTTTTGTACACTCCCTGACATGGTGACTTCACCACTTCCCTGAGCAGCTTGTTCCAATGCTTGATAACCCATCCATGAAAAAGAAATTCCCAATATCCAATCTAAACCTTCTCTGTCACAACTTGTGGCCATGTCCTCTCATCCTGCCACTTGTTAGCTGATGCCCACTTTCAAAGGCAAGTTCTCTAATATTAGAAGATGTTGGCATTAAATGGCCCATTCAGGCTTTATTTTGCTCCCTTTTGCACATTTTATAAAGTTTTTAATTACATTCTAGACTTTGCAAAACTCTTATATCTCTTTCCTTGAACATATTGGATGTAACAAAGAAGTGACGTGGAGTTAAAACGCAGATTCCTGGCAGGTAAGAGTTTATCCCAAACTGCTGAAGTCTGGCAGACTCTAAGTAAATGAATGTAGGGTTTCCCACTGCAAAGTAACTGGTATTTTAGTTGTGACAACAGCCCTAATGATAACACTGCATGACTCCCATGGGAAAAACTATTTGATTTAAATACACTTCACTCCCCTTTAAACACTCTGTTTACAAGATAGAGATATCATAAACGCACATGAAGTGAGACAAGCAAGGCTTCTGGGGAGGGGGGAGATGGCTAGACAGGGTGGGAAGACTATAGATTCTTTTAAATCACAGGGAAACAAACAAAATCTTTAGGAAGTTGGCCAGTGGGATTGTCAGATAATATTTCCTATAAGCCTTCTGGAAAAAAAAATGTATTTATGCAAAAGAGATACAAACTGTGAAACAGCAAATCTGCTTTAAATTTTCAAAAAGGTCTATTTGCTTGCAAATCTCTCGTCAGCTGCAGAGAAGATACCAGAAAAGGATAGGACTGAAAGTCAATTTGCTTGCAAATCCTACAGATAAAGACAGCACTAGGACACAATTGAAGAAATATGTACATCATTTCCCTCGTTTTGTCATTTGAAGCTTACGAAATTTTTCTGGAGCATATCAGCAAGTGATTTTTAAGAGGTAAAAAAATGGACTGTGTTGATTTGAACAAAGTTTAGATAGCAAGTTGTCTACACTTTGCCAAAATCGTGGTTCTATGGAAGCAAAAATAAATTGTTTAATTTTGCTTCCAAAAAAAGAATGAAAGATAATAAACTCAAACTGCTGGAAACAAGAGTAGTCACTGTTGTTACAGCTTTTGAAACAGTAAGCTTTGGCTTAAGTTACATCCAAACCCCAACAACAACCACAAACGTAATATTCATAATAGCTATGCAATTTTCCCCAAATTTCTTTTTTTCTGCTCTCCTTCCTCTATTTGTTAATAAAAGCTCACAGAAGCAGAAAACCATTACATTCGCTTTGCAGGTCATATGCCAAGCAGACAATTGTGTATAAGAATTGTCTCTTCTCCACATGCAGATGAGTTACTTATTATAGAACACAAAGGGTACAAACGTAAATTATGCAGAAGCATTTTCATCAAGTGTCTTAAAAAAAAATGGGCTTCCAACAGCAAGATTAGCAGCTGGTATAAATGCAGCTCCACATTTCCCTTTTCTTCTGTCAGACCAAAGTATGTCTCTGCTCTGGGCAAAGTCTGCAGGGGCTCCCCACCCCAAAGCCCAGCAGCAGCTCCCCGACTTGCCACATGCCTGTCTCTCTGCCTGGAGACGTGAGGGGACACCACCACTGCCATCTCCCACTTCCCTTCTCCAAGTCTGGTGTTTGCACTCACTGCTGCCATGGCACGAGCAGGGGCCTCTGGCAAGCAGCTTGCACCCATGGGGCACCCACATCTTGTCCCCGCACCCACACCCACACCCATCTCACACAGGTTTTTCTGCTTCTGGCTCCCAAACACCTTCCCTGCACAGTGCTTGACATCAATTCTTATGAAAAAACCAAGAAAGGGTTGTCATTTGGCTTAATAATTCATATTAACAGCTCTTGCCTTCGGGGTCAGTGTGCCCACGAGTCACTGCTGGCTGCAGTGGCCATGGCTGGGAAAGGGGGAGGCATTCCACACAAGGAGCAGCCTCTCAGAGGGACACAGGTGAATAGAGTCACAGCCCACCTTGAAGAGCCTTTGCAGCACCTTCCTCTTTCCACAGCCTTTCCCCAGTCCAGGAGCTCTGCTGGACTGAAAGCCCTCATGCCATTGATTGCAAGAGAGAGAAACTAAAACTAACCGAGTCCATTATTCCCTCAAGCCACAAAAGAAAAGCAACCAATCCTAACAGATCCTTGAACAGAAAAAAACATGACTGAATGGCACAAACTCCATGAAACTCCTAATGCATGTGGTTGTTGCCTTTGTGGGCAGATACTCAAATGAATGGCCCTCAGCTAAAGGTTGGAGAGAGAGGCAGGGCCATCCTCTCTGCTCCCCTTCAGCTGCTGGCCCTGTCCCATCCATCCTGAATCAGCCATGCCTGGCTGGAGCTGTCAGGGTTCAACAGGGGCCAGGACAGACCGTGCACTTCACAGTGACTTGTTTGCATCTCTGAATGTACATGTATGCTGACACAATAGAGTTAGATTGTCTGAAGGGTTGGGACTGCCTGAAAAGAAATTAAGACTTTTCCTCTCCAAAGCTTCCAGGACACTGGCAACATCAGCTCCTGGAAGCAATTGTGCTGATGTTGCTAAACCGGCAAGGAATCCAACAACAAACCGAAGCAGTGGGCCCTGGCATTTAGACTGATAGTGCTTCATTAAGCCGTTCCCATTGGTTGTAAAACTACTCCAGGATGAACTTTAGTAGACATGGCTCAGTGTGAAAAATTACTGCAGAATGAAAGCCCGGGCAGGGAAAGGCTGATTTATTCTTCCTGTGTGAAAGCACACCCTCCAGTTGGGTATTTTAGAAGCATTCTCATTTTCACAGCTATTATGGCAGTCAGCATGGCCTGAAGAGACACCTGACTATTTCTGTGTCTCTGCTTCCAGACAGGAGAGGAACAAGGGTGTTTCTAGTGATAAATACGGCATCTTGCTTACTTTACTGAATTTAACATCAGAAAAAACATTACATTACAAGGCAGGATAGGCAGATAACCCCAGAATGGTTTTGTCTTTCCCAGTGGAAGCCTCACTCAGATATGTGGGAGGGACAGTGTTTTTTTCACTTGCTGCACACAGTTTCTTCCATTATCTTCTTCGCAAAGTAAAACAGGCTATGCCAAACTCACAGGACTTCAGGTACATGGTGAAGAAATGTTGTCCCTGTTCTGACAGTCAGCTCAGGGGATAGCAGGCCAAACAGCTTTGCATCCTGAAGAAGCATAATCTACGTGAAGAAGGGAACAGATTTGTGGCTTAGACACTGGGTTAAGATGCAAGAGGGTTGAATTTCATTCCTGCCCATTAGCATTGCCTGAGCCTTGCAGCAATTCCTTCACTTTTGGTGTGCTCCAGCTCCCTGTCTGTAGGAAGCCGCCCTGACCCCAGTCACAGGAGTTCTGCAGAGACAAATTCATTGTGATTGAGTCCCAGAGAAAAATAGTGGCATGAAAAGCTTCTGCAGCTTCCACTTGTTTTTGTGCTTACTCCCAAATGGAGTGAGCATTACTCATGGTAGAAGGTAGGCAGTAGATTGAAAAAATATATCTTTTCTTCTGTCAGGGTTTGGGATACTTTTTTTAGAATTTTTCCCCATTCTTGTTGATAATGGGTGTGTAATTAGTTGCTGGGAGTCATAATGGGTGGGTGATTAGTTGCTAGGAAGTGATAATGAGTGCTGATTACGAAAAACAAAGAGTTGGGTCTGAGATGGGTGTGGCTAGCTAGCCCTTATCCAAGATTCCCTGGTGAGTTTTCCCCTCAGAGGGGGGCGGAGATACTGGGGGAATGGGACTAGTTAAAAGGGGCTGAGCACAGCTGGGAAACACTTCTTCACTTCTGGACATCCAGAGGAGGGGGAGAGAGGCTGCTGGAGCTCCAGGAAGAATCTTCCTCCACCTTGGGCTTCTGTCCTTGGATTGCCAACAGAGCGGGAAGAGACTGTCCGTGGGTTTGTCTGTTCTTATTTGTTGTGGTTACCATTGTTGTTGGGTTTTTTTTTTTTTGTCTGTCCCAATATATGTATATAGATATATTAGTAAAGGACTGTTATTCCTCTTCTTTCATACCATTGCCTGAAGGCCTCTTGATTTCAAAAATTTTACCAATTCAGAGGGAAGGGGGTTGCATTTTCCTATTCTGAAGGGGGGCTTCTGCCTTCTTCAGCAAATACCTGTCTTTGAAACCAAGACATCTTCCCTGAAGTATAAATCGGGTATTGTTTAAGCAGCAGGATCCTAAGTTAACTGCAAATTCGGCCAAAGGTCGATTTGGGGATGAAAATTCCCAAAGGTTGGGGTGTTTGCCTCTGGGGTTACATACCTGGCAGATGTCAAGCTTAATCTATCTTGTTAAACACACAGCTTTAATCAGGCAGTGTTACAGAAGGGCTAAGCACAACAAGATCACAAAGGAATTACTGTCTCCAGAATGCTAATGAAAGATTAGCTCTTCAATTCAGCCTCTGAGTTTTGAGGAACCTTTTGTTTTGTTTTTAGGTTAAAATAAGGGCAGAATAAGAAGTAAAGCATGCAAATGAGGCACTATCTTGAGAAAATAATAGTTTTTTTCACTGCAATACAAAATCTCATTTACATAAAATGGGAAATAATTAAATTGGAGCTGAACTGTGTGCCCTATCAATTTAATTGAATCTGAGCTACACGTCTACGGCTGATTTACTGGGACTGGTTCCTGGAAAGTATTTGTTCTTAGTCATTTTTGCAGCAAAAAGATGAATCAACACTTCTCAACTGTGCAAGAGAAATAACTCCTGAAATAAATTCCTGCTGAGCACCACAGATCAATACAAACAACAGTGATGTGCCTGCAGAGATGTGGAGAGTTTCGTCAACAGGGAACTTGAAATTCTGGTGAAAAACATTGAGAAATATTGCTACGGCTATCCACTCTGACTCTGTTAGCAGGCCATATGACTTCACCACACAGCTATCCTCCTTCCTAACTACATGAATGAGCAACATTAAGCCCATTAAGAGCCATTTGTCTTTCAGGACTTGAGTTTCTGCTCCAATGGTGTCCATCCAGCCAATTTCTTTTCAGAAAATATTCCAGACCTTTCTGGCATTAAAGGTTGAATTTCCTTTCTTGTTTGCTTTTAATTTTAATATGCCCTGACTGGATGGCCTCCATTTTTTTTTTTTTTCCTGTTAAATTGTATAAGGTGTTGATTAGGGAAAAAAAAAAGACCAGTAACAACTTGCCTTTCACCCTTTTCTTAGAGAAGTTTAGTGAAGTGAAGACTCTGCTTCCTTGTTGTAAGGAAGATCCCTAGAGCTTTACACTATTTTAGAGGTCTTCCTGAAATCCCTCCAATTAAGCGCAGCCACCTTGACTACACAGTGTTTCCAACCATGACTTGATCTCACCTCTTTTGAGACATATGTCTCTTTCAAAGTGCATCAGCTTTTAGGGAAGGTTTCCAGCATGTCCTCCTACATGGTAACAAGGTCCCTGGCCTTCCACAGATGCTTGTGAATAGATATTTTTTCACTTATTGAGCTGAGGAACTCCACTGATCCTTTCAATATCCTCATTTCCAACCAGCTACACCTGGAAAATCGCTCTTTCCCTATCTCTGCTTTACATGAGAATTCTTCTTTCATTAGTCACAACATTTCATCAACAAATTCTGATGAAAAATGCTCAGACTATGAGTTGTGTATGACCCAGCCCTCCCAACAACCTCTGATGTGCATCAGTCATCTGGACCACATGGTCTGGATTCAAAGCTATGATGTGCCTGAGTTTGGGACTCACATGATTGACTGGTTTAGGAGTGACTGCAGGGAGTTTATCCTAAAAAAGGATGAAATCACTGATCTCATGCTGCATTTTAGCAAGCCTCACCAGCTGCAAACATACTGTTTCTTCCGGCCTTGTGTTGTGCTTCTTCCAACACATCTCTGGAACTACATGCCTCAGCCTCCCACTTGCAGGCCTCTGCTTCAGGTGTGGTCTCCTCTCCTGGCAGTTCAGGGCAAGACTGAGACTGGAAGAGCAGAAGGAGCCACCTGCAGCACTCAGTATCTGTTTGAATGAGGAACTGGGAATCACAGTTCTACAGTTTGTACAAATGAAAGCTCTCGTGCTACCAGTTTCTTGGCACAGCTCAAACACATTTGGAACTCAGACAACAGCATGGAAAAATTGCTGGTGTGCTGTCACCACCGTACAATAAATGCTTTAGTCCTCAAAAGACAATGCAAAGAAGTATATCTGATGTGCCTGAAGTACTCAAAGTTTGAGAACCCTGTTAAAACTAGAGAGGATGCCTGGGCAGAGTGGAAAATGGAGTGTATCCCCAAGCTGTACCAAAGCCCAAAATCTCCTGACTGCAAGAACAAAAGTTCACAGGTGTTATTCAAAATCAGTTAAAATCACAATCTAAGAGCACAAACATAAGTCTCACACCACCCAATGGGCATCTCCATCCTGCTGATTTAATCTAGACAGACCCTCCAGGGGATTGTGAGTGACTTCATGCAGGTGGCCAGCCTCATTCCCCACAAAGATTAAGGTCAGAAACAGACTTGTGAACTCTCAGCTTCTAGTTTTAGGATTAATTCACCATCTAGAAAACATGGCACCATTAGGGAAACGAACAACAGGTTCATATGTAATCAAACACATTTTCTGTAGCAGAGCTTGGAGGACATTTTTCCTTTCATGAATTTGGGAGCAACCTTAGCAATTCTGCATCAACTTGACTTTATTTTACTGAATTATTTACTGGAAAATATCTTCACATGTTTCCCTTGAAACATGTAGCTTTTCTTACTGAAATGTTCAGAATTCTTGATCTGAAATACATTTTTTTTTCAAAAGTTCCCTTTCCTTTTAGTTAAAACAAGAAAAAAATATTTTTAAAAAGAACCTGTAAAGGACATATGACCTTTTCAAAATCTCTGCCCTCTTAACACTACCAAGAAACACTTTAGATCCAAAATTCCAGGAGAAAAGAGTGGACAGCTCAGTCAAGTTCCAGTTGCTCCTTCTAAAGTCATCATCTCCATCACTACTAAACTTTCTGGCAAACTTTCTGGCAAAAGAGATCTCAAAGCATATGAAAACTACATTGTGAGAAGTCAAAGAGAACAGGAAGAGGGGCTAGTGAAGAAGTTCCCTGTTGTTCATCCTCTGTCATATAGCTCTCTCTGGGGGAAGAAATAAACAGGTGCATCTACCTTATTCCTTAGTAAACAGACACAATACAGGCCATGGCTTCAAAGAATATACATTTAAAGTGTTGACTGGCCAGCTGTCTCCTGCAAACGAAATGACAAAATGTCCAAGAGCTACTTTCTCTTCATTAGTACTTCCCCAGATTCCATTTCTCATAAAACTTAGTTTATTTAGGGAATAACGTTAGTGACAGCTATCTTCTCTATTAAATGTAATTGATAACAGGCATAGCTTCAGAAGAGACAGTGAAAAAGGCAAGGAAAAGAACTGGCAGGCAGCACTCTCAAGCCTCATTTGCTATACCAACATATTATTTTAAAAACTTATGAAAGAGTAATGACAAGTAAATTTGAGGTTGAAAGGAGCAAAAGGAAAAACAGAGGAAAAAAGGGTAGTAAGAAACATGGAATGAAGACTGTGACCTTCCCTCTACTCAGGCAGAAGAATTCTCTGGGGTACGTCAGTTGGTGATGGCTTTACACAGAGGAAGACAACTTTTCTGGATTCTGCAAGGGAAGATGGCTAGAAGACAACTTTTCCAGAAGATGATGTGTAGAACAGATGAAACGCACCTACAGTTTCTTGACCTGATTCAAATCCAAGCTGACCACAGCCTTGGGAGAACGGAAACTTACTTTGGTTATTCCCTGACTTGCTGTTCACCCTCTTCTGTTTCTTCTTTGCATATGAGAATCATTTCCTGCTCCTGTTGTACATTATGAGGTTAAGATACTCCTGATCTTAAATAGTGGGTTGTTTTTTTTTTGCTTAGCTTTTTATACACAATTGTGAAGACCCATTCTAAAGGTCAAAAATCTTGTCTTCAAGGGACATTTCCCCTGCACCTGTGCTTGTATCTTATCAGAGTGCATTGACGGAGAACTGATTCTCTGATTTAGTTGTACCTCCATGAAGTCCCTAAGAAAATGCTTTAGGAGAATCAATGATGTAGCCATGTAGAAGATTCTTTTTTCCTAACAGCTTTTTGAAAGTGTCTGAAGAAGGTGGCACCATTTTCTTCTCTACTGAAAGCAGCAGAGATGCCACATTAACTTTAAAATAAGTCTTGGATGATGCATTACCCATTTAAAGCAACCTCCTGAGAACAAAATGCCTTGTAGGGCTGGGCTGTAGGTACTGCCCATCCTCTTCCTGGTAGATACTGATTGATTGATCGATGAAAAGTCAGACTTGCTTTTCAGGGCTCAGCATCATCTCCTTCCAACTTTTTCTAGATAACTACTAGCTTGAGCCAGGTGAGAAGATCTGCCAGACAGGCCATTTGGATTACTTTGATGTTTTACAGGACATTTCTTAGTAATGAACGGGGACTTTCACAAAGAGGCTTTTGGTCTTGGCTAGATCTTGTACAACCACTGTTGTACAACCTATGAGATATGAACAACTGTTAAGCTAAACACACCGATCACATTGCACTAATTTGAATAAAAATATGACTCCTTTTTCCTCTGCTTATGCTGCTACCACCCACTTCCTCAAGTCTTGCCATGCTGCTGGTGGGACCCAGGTGTCAGGAAGCCTCGCAGCAGGACACTGGTGACACCTGTCCAGCTGTAGTAGAGGAACCTGGTTAAGGTTCTCTGTCCTTGGGGTGTTCACAATTCTGGGAAGTTGTGGAAGATCTGGGTCTGACCTACTCTCCACTTGCTGAACAAAACTCATACAAGTTATCCCATTTGTACTCCCCTTTCCAGGGCAACTGCTCCACTGCAGGGACACACAGCAGCTCAATGACCACCACCACTGCCCACACCCTGAGGGAAACCTGTCAGCATCTCTGGTCTTGTTTGTATCTAAATGCTGTGTGTGACACCACCTCAACACTCAAGAGCAGACCAGAACTGACCCTGTGTGTGCCTCTCTCCCAGAGCATTGGCACAAACCAAGATTAATTCAACTGGGCTCAATGAATTCACAGTGCTGAAGCTACAGTGAGTGAGCAAAGGGGCATAAGCTGCTCACATGGGTACAGAATTTCATCCACCAGGCTGGAATCACCAGCTTGAGTGTGGTCTGAGCTTCACCCCACACACTCATGCCTGCTTATGGCAACACAGGCCAGAACCTTAAAACTACGGTGGCAAGTCTTCCCTTCCTCACCCACACCATTTCACCTGCCAGGGGTGTAAGACACCATTCTCCTTGCAAACACAGGTGAATTTAAAGCTCCTTCTGTACACTCTGGAGAGTCTGCACAGGCAGAGAGCACAGGGTGCAATAGTGACTCCTTGCATGGAGGAGCAAAGCAGTGGATGGCTGTTGTGCCATCCTCAACCATCCTTCATTCATTCAGAAAGCTACACTCTGTCCCTACAAATTGTTTCCTGTATTCTGCCTTGCCTAAAACCTTGTTTTAGGACTAGCAACTTCATTCTTACTTTTCTCTCACTGGATTCTGATGAAAAACTCAAAAGGAAACAAATCAAAAAAAACAATCCCAAAGAGGGAATTCTGTATGTGGTGCACAAAGATTCCAGACTAATTTTTATTATAAACTGGGCTTGTCATCTAGTTACACACCAGATTATTCTGCTAGAGATATTTTCAAAAATAAATGGATGCGAAAGCAAGATTAGATTCCGGCAGTGCAGTTTTGCAGAGACTTCCAGTGTGGACTTGGTACCTACAATAGAAGGTGAATGGTACTTCAGCACCTACAGGCTTTTTTGACCTCTCTGGACCTCAAGTTCCCCCATAAAACAGAAATGTCAGAACTTATCTATGTTTTCAAAAGGCTGTAGAAAAAATGCCCTTGCTTTGTCTGATGGTTTATTTAAATCACTATGCTCTTTTCAACAGTGAAGTGATCATCTTTCACAGCTAGGGCTGTGAGAACTAATTAATAGCCCTGCTATCAAATGTGTGAAGAGCTATGTATGCGTCAGGTCCAAGATTACGCATGATCATTTTAATATATTGCCAAGAGCACTTGGTGCTTACGTCTGAACTGATCAATTGTTTATAGAACAGCCCAAAGGAGTGCCCAAAGTCTGTGGAAGAAGCAGGGCAGGCAGTCAGGAGGCCCTGACCACTGCTTGGTTCAGTTTTTGTACTCCCCTATCCATATCCACATCCCTGCCAGTGCTTCACTAAAGCTGCAGTGGGAAATAGTGAAGATGTAAACAGCAGGGAAGAAGGCAGGGCAGTGGTCACTCCTGAGGAACTGACCCTGCAGCTGGGTCATGGACAGGACAGGCACACACGGCTGGTGTATGTTGGCCAGTCAGGATCTGAGAGCACTCCCACTCCAGTGTGTACAGGGACAGTGCTGAAGGGAATATGTTCACATTGGAAGTTCAATGTCACTTCACAAGAAGGTCAAATTAAATTATAGCTATGGGGAAATCCCTGCGCTTTAATTCACAAGGATGCCCAGAGGAATGGAGGAAACAGAAATAGACAAATAGTAAAGCACTTATACCCAATTAAACACAATATTCTAACGTTCCCCTTTTGTTCGCTTGTAGTAAGAGCATGGTTTAGATAAGATCTATGGCTCTGAACACCACTTTATCTCCTTTACTCTGAGTACAAAGACTGGAGTCTTCCTGCTGTAGGCTTTCTACTGTAGCATAGCCAAGAGTTTCTCTAGGATGGATCCAAAGCTGTATTGGTTTTCTCCCCAAGCCAAAGCTGTTGTTCATTCTTTCCCCATCAAAAATCTTGCCATTTTTGCGAAATACTTCAGGAAAAGGTGGCCACACTCTGTTTGCACACAAACTCCTTTAATTCAACATCTGTCTCTCTTAATTCCACATATGTAAGCACACTGACTTGGTTGGGGAAAGCAAAAATACCCCAAAAAACCAAAATTCCACACTAACCCCCTTCCCCCCCAGAAAAATGGGAGAATTCAGGATGAAAGCAATTTGAATGTAAAGAATCACTGCAAAGGGGAAGAGGAAAGCCATTTCCCCAGACCAGCTCAGGCCAAGAATGGGCAGTCTAAAACTGCAGGGAAAGAGAAAAAGACCTCTAAGGCCAAGCCCAATGCAGCACTACAGGGATAGCAGCAGAAGGCTCCATCAGAATTCAAAAGCAGATAAGACAATTGTTTTTCAAAGATGGTCTTAAAAAGCCAGTTCCAGGTTGTAGCAGCATGTGACATTTTGGAGTTCCTTCCACCTCCTTTCTTACACTTTCTGGAACTGCTGCACTGAAATCAGTCACACAGGCTGAGGATCTAGCCTGGAAAGCTAAAATAACATTGCCCTAACTTCTCTAGATACACTGTGTAAAACCTCCGCCTAAGGCTTCACTTCAGGCTTTGTTGCCCCTGATACATGTTCTCCACCCCATACCTGTAGGAGTTTCTGTGTCCGCTGGACGGTCGTTCGGGACAAACTGAGATCTCTATGTTGAGGTTTTAGAACATGAGGTTTATTGCAGAAGGCGTGGGGAGAGAAAGAAGAGGGCAGAGCAGAGAGAGCAGTGCAGAATCAAGAGAGCAGTTTAGAGTGACCAGAATGAGCATTTGCAATACAATAAATCATCTTCTGTGTTGAATATTCTGATTTCCATTGACCAGTCTAGAATAAGCTACAAATCTTATAACATTTGCCTACAGCCTATAAGAATCATTACATTAGCCTATGGCGTTACACTTTAAACTCCAAAAGTTGCTTTTTGGACCCTCTGATAAGTTTGCGGGGTCTTCTCTGACCTTTGGACCTGCTTGCAAGCTGAAGGCATTGTTCCATCAAGTGGGGATTACCTCCAGCGGCCATGCTATTGTTCTCAAGTTGTTCAGTAACTGAGGTTGGGTAATTCAAAGCTTGTCTTCATCTCAATCTCACCTACAGTTTTTGCTAGGTAATCATATTTATACGTTTTCCCTATTCCAGCTTCCCCAACAATACCAAAACCAAATTCTCACTCTAGCCTCAGGGCAGGTCCCACTTCTCTTCTATGTAAGTGAGAGAACAAGCCAGCTGCAGCAGTGAGCCAGCAAAACCCACTCAGCACTTCCCATCACGATATCCACCTGCTAGCAGTTTCATGCCAGAACTGATAGCCTGCTATGACATTTTCCTAAACTGGAGTTTTCCCGCAGTAAAAATACTCCAGCGATGGCTCAGCATCACTTCCCTGCAGATCAAAGTATCAGCTTCAGCACTACTACACCGTCTGATATTTCAAAACTGTTTAAAGCAATCTCCTGAAAGCTGAGTACTAGAGAAATATAGGGGTGGTTGTTCCTTTAGACTGCAAAGCCCTGCAACAGAGGCACTACCAGGTGTGTTTGCAGCTTGGTCTCTCTTTAACACTCACCATGGAGCAGTTTTTTACCTTAAAAAGGTGATGCAAATGTTGCAGCTCTCCAAGAGCCTGAAGGAGGATTCTTCATTTCAGCTTCCTTTCCCAGTCCTCACTCCTCTAGTCCCTTAACTTAATTAGACAGATAAAGAAAAGTGTGAAACAGGGATCACTGCTAAACTGTGCAGTCTTTTTGCTGTTCTTTCTCCTTCATCCTAAGAGATGTTGGGAATTTACTGATGGTGAGCCTCAGGAAGACTCAGCAGAGTCAATCTACTGATGTAGGAATCTGGTAGGTTCATGCCACTGTTGCACGGAGATGTACTTTCCCTTGCTTCATTACATCTGAATTCTGCAGAAAGGAAAGTTTAACTGTAGCTCTGCACCCACACAGAGCAGCCATGTGTCCCTGTGTTCCAACAACTGCTGAAGGGGAAACAAGAGATCCTGGATTTGGCCAGAGCTGTTCAAACTACAGGATGCTGCCTTCCAGCCCACATGGCACTCCTCTTCTGCCCTCATTTCTCATGCTGGCCATTGAAAAGTCACACAGCAAATATCATTTCCTGTTTTGCTGGCTAAACACACAGCTGAGTGAACTCAAGAAAAGTCGGATTTCTTGTTTTACATCTTTGATGCAAAATCACCACCTAACATTTAGTGCCTGGGACAAAAAATTCTACCTGCAGCCTTTCATACCTCTACAGAAGTTCCAGTGCAGTCCAGCAGCACTATGAGTTTAAAGACCCACCTGGGGAAATATTGGCCACAATTTATATGAAAACCACCATTACCCATAGCTGAATCACTAAGCAACACTTCTTCATTTTTTAAAGACTTGCTACAGCAGTGCTTAAAGTGGCTATGAATGAATTTGATGTCTCAAACTGCAAATAGAAAAACCTTTCCACTGGCAGGATCTTCCCTAACAACACTGTTTTAAGCATGTTAGTGAAAAAGTCACAAAATTTTCTCCTCAGTTCAGCCATTACTTACACTTCCTTGTATTATTTTTTCCCAGTAACCCCAACAGTGCATTGCTGCCAAGTCAGCCAAGTAATGCCCTGGAACATAACTTAAGCCTGCAGAGGACTGAAAATGGTGGTGTTGTAGAAGAGACAACTTGTTTTACAGCAGCTTGGCTGTTCCATGGAGGAACATCAAAATACTCACATTTTACATAAATAATTTATGTAGACAGACAACAGACAGACATCTACACAAATATACCCAACAGGGCTGTATTCTCTCATACACAGAAAGAACCTCAGAGGAAGGCCGGATTTATCATTTGAAGGATGAATACTCCCAAGCTCATCACCTTTGTAGGCACAAGCACAGCTACTGAAGACTCATTGGACCTCTAAAAGCAACCCACATGTTCTTCCCTGGCAGACTGAGATGTGGGGGGCCTGGGAGCAAACACCTGACAGTCTTTGATCCACAGCCAGCACTCAATCACCACGTGTCAGCCTAGAAATTCTTGGCTACATTGCAATCATTTACTTTGAGCTAATGCGTGGCAGAAGGGACCTGAAAGAGTTAATCTGAGTGCTGCTGTTCCCTAAAAAAAGCAACTCGATGTCTATTCTTACTCAGCCCCCAGTAACTGTAGGGTTGTTGATCGCACTGTTTTAAGACCTGGTGATTACAAAAAAATAAAACCTATTTGTCTACTTGCCAAGTAACACTATTTGATATAGAAATTCCTAAAAGACCACAGAAGAAACCTCCATTCATGTTTTCTTTGCATACAACACCCCTATTAGAAGAATGGTCTTAGAGCACATTCAGGTCCAAAAAGGTAGCTCCTGTTTTGTCCTTTTATGATTTTAAATAACGCACAAGATTTCCTATTTTAATAAATAGTTTAGTCCCCTTCTTGCTGAAGGAAATGCTGCAGGTCTTGCTCAACGAAACAAGTGATATGAGCAGGTAGGAAGTGACTTGGTTAGAGTTTCTCATGGAGTGAAGGTCTCACTGGAGGTGGAGGAATGAAAGAATCCTTACACTACCTACAGACAATGTCTCAGTACAGGTGCAAAGTAAAATGGGCAATGAAAAATTGTGTAAAAATCTAATTTCTCATGGTTGAAATAAGAGGAGTCAGCACTGGAATATGCTCCCTGACTCCAGAGGCACGTCTGTGTGTTACACACTAGTTCAGTAAGGACCACAGAGGAGTGCAAGGTACAGAACACGGTCACGTCTATTTTTCAAGTATTCATTATGTAAAGATCACTGGGGAGCATGGAAGGGTTATTGGGGTTCACTTTGAAGGTTGAACTCATAGCTCTCATATCTTACGTTGTAAGGTAAAATTACATATCAAATGCTCACAGGCTCTGTTCAGTTCTTAGTCTGCTTCTGCTTTTATTTTCACTCTGTGCACCTTTTAAATGAGAGGTTTGCACAAGCCTAGGTCCTTCAAACTCTCAGGCTATGCCAGGCACACGCATGCAGTCTTTCTTGTGTGCATTTGCCCTCTCAGGACCTCTGGCTGCCAGCTCTGTAGTGAGGGCAGAGCTGGCACAGACACAGCACTCTCTGCCACAGGGTCTCATCACATCTGCTCAGCCTGTACTCTGCCAGTACTGCCACCAAAACCTCCAGCATAGCCTTGGATGCAGCTGCAAAGAGCAGGATTTAGCTGTAAGGGGGAGGCACACGCCATCGAGACAAATGGCTTGTGCCATCAGGCTCTTCCATCAGGCTCACCACTAGGCAAACACATCTCCAGCACTGCCCAGAGCAGGAACAGGCCGGTAGCAAATGAAGGACTGTCTCAACAGAGCAGGGGAGAAAAGAAAAAGGATATCTTGGGAAAACTCTGCCTCTTTTATATGGAATTAAAGGGGGCAAAAACATGACTCCTCTTCATTAAATGGACAACTGGTGTGCATTTCAGATGTCATCATAGTTTGGCTTTCCATCCCATATCTTGCCTCTGCAGAAAGATCTATCACACACAGGTGCCACTTCACCCCCAGCTGATCCTAAGTGTCCAGGTGCCCTAAAATGTTGGACTTGCACAATAAATATTCCTGATGTTGCTGTTTTACTCTTTTGGTCATCTATGGCCTATTTTTAAGCCTCTCCAATAGCCAGCATTTCCAGCACCTTCTCCATGTAGGCTATTTTTAGAAAGCATACTTCATACTCACATCTGTCATCAGGACATCTATGGCCAATATCTTATTTATGTTACTGTACTTTCACACATGGTCAGACCTGCATTTCAGCTGACGTTTGATGTTGTGTTGGAGGTCATGTCTTTGGTAGCATTTGGACAGTCAGCCTTTAAATGCAGGCTCTGAACAGCCAGCTCCAAGTGCACTGGCCAGGGGAGGAGTCATCCCCACTTTGCCACCCTCCCAGCACCATGACAGGTGAAGGAAAAGACCAAATGCTCTCTTTGAAGTAGTGAAATGTGGTGGGAAGGCCTAGAGCAGGATGGATAGGAGAACTAGAACTCACCTTGGATAGCCTTTGAACAGCTAATGGCAAATGACCAGACATAAAGCTTTTTACTTGTAATTAAAAGCATACTTTTAAAAGCCCAGAACAAAACCAGCAAGCCTAAGGGAAGGCTACACAAAATTTGTCTGTTTTAAATAGAACACTTTCCCTTCTACAGAAAGTGCAGCCCTTCACAGAAGTCTCACAACAGGCAGAGGGGGTCACTCATCACAGCCGAGAGACAAATCTGACTGTCCTTCAGGTAAGATTGGTGCGGATGCAATGTGACTATCCATAATTATTTGTATAATTCAGAGAGGATCTGTACTATTCCCTTCATATTTTGCCTTGAGATTGGTCTATAAGGCTAGAAACAGGCCAATAGGTTATATAGAAAACCAAGAGGGTTCTTTCATTTGCTTCAACCCTGTAAGCAAGCAGCTGGGTGCTGATTTGAGACAAAGAGGCAGCTCTGGGAATGAGTTATACCCTTGTGAGGGAAAACAAGGGGTGCCAAGAGCAGGTCTCTACCCTGACTGCAGCCTCTGGCACATCTGTCACAACCATCACTTCCTTAGCCAGGAAATGAAGCAGCAGCCCCAAGTTTCTCCTACAGTGAGGCAGGTCCGTTGTGCTGCAGCCACCGCGGTGTCACTGCTGCCTTACAGCCTTCCAAAGCCAGGTGTTGGGGTGGTACGTATAAATAATAAAGGCCTGAGAGCCCCAGAATGTACCACCGAAGAAAAGGAGTTCTGGTGGAGGGCTCCCAAAGCTAAAGAGCTCCCCCCAGAAACAGACGTCACAATGGTTTAACCCAAGTTCTGACAAGCCTACCCCCAAGTCCCCTCACTGGATACCCAGTT